>VMDO01005500.1:88259-111463 GCA_007922755.1 Pedetes capensis | reverse complement strand
TGTGGCATCCGATCCCGTCAGATCTCAGAAGCTAAGCAGGGTCGGGCCTGGTTAGTACCTGGATGGGAGACCGCCTGGGAACACCAGAAGCTGTAGGCTTGGGAGAAGGACCTGGCAACCCCCTCCCAAAAATCAATCTGCCATTGAAAACCCTATGAACAGCAGAGAAGCACTGACAATAGTGTTTCCCCTGTTGTAAGAGGGTCGCTATGAGTCGGATGCCGACTCGACGGCACCTAACAACAACAACAACAACAACAACAACTTCTAACACAGAGCTGTAAACTACGCACACTGAAAGTGTCCCATAGAAGGTTCTTGACTCAAGAAAGCAGCCTGTTAGTCATCGCAGCCCATTGGAGTCTGAGAATTATTAGACCTACACCTTGCCACCATTTTCCTCAGCAGTGATTCTGTGACACCAGCAGTAGCCCTGTCTGGCTCACAAGTGGTTTTGAGAATAAGTGGGTGACTTAGCTCAATCTGCAGCTATAGCACCCTATCATCCAATCCCGCCTGATCTGGGAAGCGAAGCAGGGTCAGCCTGGTTAGTCCTTGAATGGGAGACCCCCTGGGAATACCAGGTGTTGCAGGCTAGAGAGAAGGACTTGGCAAGCCACTCCCAAAACAATCCACCATTGAAAACCCTATGAATAGCAGAGAAGAATTATTTACAAGTGTCAGGACTGATACACTGTCAGGGAGTGTTTTGTTCTGTTGTACGTAGGGTCACTGTGCAGATCCAACTCAATGGCACCTAACAATAACAACAACATAGCCAGCTCAGACTGTGTAACAAAATACCATAGACTGGGAAATTTATTTTCTCACAGTTCTGGAGGCAGGAAGTTTGGGGTGAGGGTGTCAGCAGGGTCAGATTCTCCTGAGACCTTTCTTCCTGGCTTACAGATGTCTGCCTGCTCACTGTCTCCTCGCATGGTAGAGAGACAGCTCTGGTCTCTTTCATAGGGTCTCTTATAAGGACCCTAATTCTATCCTGGGGGCCTCACCCTCATGACCTCAGCTAAACCTAATTACTTCCCCATGGCCCCACCTCCAAATACCATCAATTTGGGGCTTAGGACTTCAATGTAGAAATTTGAGGAGACATTTATAACAGTGGGTTTTAAAAATACATGCCTAATGAGATTTTTGAAAAAATATAAAGTGACTTGCAAATTTAAGATTTTTAAATTAGTATTGTTACTTTTTTTTTTTTTTTTTTTTTTTTTACTGTTAAGTTTCTAAACATTTCCCCTGTGCCTTGGTTTCTAAGGAAACCAAATTCTTTCTGAGCAGTGTTCAGAAAAATAGAACCCTGGTGCAGTTTGAAGTTTAAGAAGCAGATTAAATGCACGGAGCATTAGGGTTCTGTAACAGTACCCTCCTTTGATGCAAATGCTTCGGCTTTCACTGCATTGCTGCCCCATGGCAGTGTACCTATTTTTATTGAACAGAATTCATCGATACCCTGTGTATTCCACAGCAGAAAAAAAGAGGACCTTAAGAAAGTAGGGAGCAGAACAGATCAGCTTTGAGGGAAGTAGAGGACCTGGCAAGGTTAGGGTACTCAGAGGGGAAGTGGAATATCGAAAGGGGTGACCATTCTTGTGTGAGATCTTCCAGCAGCTTAATGGAGAGGAGGTGGTAGCAGGCAGTGGGAGTGAGAAAGCACTGGAACACCGGTCAGAGATGCCACATTGAAAGGTGGGCCAGTGGTAGAGGATGTGGACAGTCACAAACAAAACACACTTTTCCATTTGGCTGCTAATGCTGCCTTGATTGCCACCAACTGTGCATAGTCACTGTGCTGGCATGTGATAGGTACCCAGTCAATGTCCAATGAGTGCTAAGTCATTAGGTGAATACCTCCCAGGACTTCCAGGTTCACCTTGCCCCCAACCATAGTCTGTCACCTACAGTAGGCACAGCCTCCAGTTCTGCAATGTTGCAGACATTGAAATTCATTGGGGAAGGCTAGAAAAACAAGGAATGGTGAGAACTTGGTGTCAGTTGCCAAGAGGGGATGTCTTGGGACCTTGCCTAAGGATGGATCATTTAGACAACATGGTCATTAAAGGGAGTGTGATTTTTGTTGTTTCCAGTTCTTTTCGCTCTTTGAATTGCTTTTTATTTCTCCTGAGTGCCTTTCCCTTCCTATCTAGATTGTCAGTTTGCTTCGGAAATGAAACATTATCCAAGCACAACATTGCTTGGAATGACTACAGGTAATGGAAAAAAAATCAGATACACAGGGCTTTTATAGCTGCAGTTGGGTTTTTTTTTTTTTTTCCTTAATTAGCTTTTTACAAAGACTTCAGTGGCTCCATTATTGCACATTAATTGCCATTACTTGCAGAAAATGAATCATATTTTGTATATGTGCATATATTACTGCTAGGACCAATCTTTTATTGTATTAAAGCTGTAGCGGTGGTATTTGGTTTATGATTTTAATATTTCATATAAATCTGTTTCATGTTGTTTTTGGAAAATTCATTTTTTTAAAAATTGTGTTCATATGTCCCTGAAGTTTACTTCCATGATGACTTAATTATTAGAATGAAGCACTGCTTTTCTTACAGAAGCATATTCTCTAAATGTTTGAAGGTGGTTAATTGAGTTGTTTCTATTCTGGAAAGTACAGTTCTATTACATTATTACACTCACAGCAGCAGAAAATATCAGCAGTGAAAGGGGCTATTGAGCACGTCCACCAGGGTCTTGACCTTTGCTAACCCAGTCCCCATTTCAATTAAAAAAAAAAAAAGAAAATGTCTATTAAATGCAATCCAAAATTCAAAGCAAATTAAAATGGAATATTGTCTCCAATACCAAAGCAAATCAAGGTAATACACAGTCCTTTTTTTTCTTTCTTTTTTTGTACATCATGAATGGCTTTGCAGTTGGTACCTCCCGGGACATGAGCCTATTCACTGTTGCAAATGGTTGATGGGATCCATCCTCTCATTTTATAGATGGAGAGACGGAAGTCCAGGGATTCAAAGGGTGCTCACACCTCAGTATTTTAGGAGCAGAACTTGGCTAAGAACCCAGCCATGCAGGCTGGTGCGTTTGCTCATGGTGCTCCCCAATCATGTAAGGCAACTCCTTCATGCAAGAAGACATCCGGTCCAGTGTCATCTGCCTACATTTGACAATGCTGATATTCAGGAAGGTCATTTTCACTTTACATTGTCACAGCAGAATAGAAGCCGAGGTCAGGAGAGACTAATCAAGCATGGCTAGTCCATGGGTCCTGGTTTATTTTTATTCCCTTTGTTCTTTTCTGGACATTTCTCCTGCCATGACAGAGGAGCACATTCTGGGGAAATCTTCTGGAGAAGAAGTAGGGAAAACTAAACCTGAAAGTCGATCCATTTTTTAAATTTGCTTTAAAAATAAAGTTTGGGTCTTTTATCACATTGGAAACACTTACTGATGATTTTTCTTGCATAATTCAACAAAACCTCCCACATTTCTAATTTGTCCTTGTTTGTTTTTATTTTTAAACAGTGTATCCGGGGGAGAACTGTTTGATCGGATAGTGGAGAAGGGATTTTACACCGAGAAAGATGCCAGCACTCTGATCCGCCAGGTCCTGGATGCTGTGTACTATCTCCACAGAATGGGCATCGTCCACAGGGACCTCAAGGTGAGGCCACTGCTTAGCAACACCCTCTAGCCACTCTGCAACTCACAGTGCACATGGCCAAGAGGGTTGGTGTTGGTGAAGAACTGAGGCTGCTTTGAGAAGGGATGGGTGGCATAGACTGTGAGCTTTTGGGTACCTTTACTTGTCAGTGCTTTGAGGGCCAGAATTAGCTTGGAAAAGGATGAGTTCCATGGAGCCAGCCATTATTTGGGAGATTTTATAACCATTATGAAGGACCCTAGAGAAGTGGTTGTATATTGCTTTATTTTTGTTGTTGTTGTTAGGTGCCGTCAAGTCGGTATCCAACTCATAGCAACCCTATGTGTAACAGGTGAAAGAAACACTATTGTCAGTGCTTCTCTGCTGTTCATAGGGTTTTTAATGGCAGATCGATTTTTGGGAGTGGGTTGCCAGGTCCGTCTCCCAGTATATTGCTTTAGTCCCATCTAAAAGATCCTTCTGGTCAGGACAGAAAGACCATGAAAGCCCTTTACCCCCAGTGCAGATCTTCAGAGCACTGTCCCAGCTGCAGCACCATTTCAGTACAACATACCACAGAAAAGAAGGAGAGCAGCAGGCAGCCAGTGTGAGGAGAGAAAGGAACTGAAGGCTAGCAGCACAGTGGGCTAAATGAGATACAGGTACGGGCTGCTTCCCGTGCCTTGAGGGTTCCTTTCTTTTATTTATTTATTTTTTGTTGTTTTTTGTTTTATTATCTTATTGTTTGATTGGTTGGTTGGTGTTTTGAGACAGAAGCTCGCTGTGTAGCCTAAGCCAGCCTCAAACTAGGAATCCTCCTGCCTCCATTGAGCTGGGACTTCAGACAGTTGTCTTTTCTTTACAAAGTGTTGGCATACTGACCCTTTATAGACTGGCACCGAAGGGCCTATGCCTATGGGCACCTTAATGTAACATTCCCCATGCCTGGCCCCAGGTCTGTGTAGGTAACATAGAGTAGATATCACCCACATGAACTTGAGAAACACTAAAAAGCAGCATTGCTGACCACAGGCTGTAGGATGGGTTTGTGCTCTAGCAGTTGCAGGTCCAGCTCCCAGAGCTACTGGGCCAGTCCAGTCGGAAATCTCTCCCCATCCCCAGCACAGGTACCTGCCACTCAAAGCACAAACACAAAAACTATATGGTACTGAAGCCATGATACACCCAACTATGGGGAATCTAGCCTGCAGCCATAGCCCTGTGGCATCCGATCCCATCAGATCTCATAAGCTAAGCAGGGTCGGGCCTGGTTAGTACCTGGATGGGAGACCGCCTGGGAACACCAGAAGCTGTAGGCTTGGGAAAAGGACCTGGAAATCCCCTCCCAAAAATCAATCTGCCATTGAAAACCCTATGAACAGCAGAGAAGCACTGACAATAGTGTTTCCCCTGTTGTACAGAGGGTCACTATGAGTCGGATACCGACTTGACAGCACCTAACAACAACAACAACAATGGGGAATCTAAAACATTCTAAAGAATCAGTTACAAACATTTGCTAAAGTAGAATTTCAGCCCCCGCCCATTATTGGCTACTGGGTGTCAAGGGATAAAAATGGTGTAGCTTTTCTTTTCATAGAGACACACTGTTGGGCCAGGGACGTAGCTCAGTAGAGCACTTGCCTGACATGTGTGAATCCCTGGGTCCCCAGCACTATGTACATGCATACATGCATTCATACTGTCAAGTTTTCTCTTATTCTTCTCATTTTCCATTTCTGTTCTTCTTTTCCATAGCACATTTTAAGATCTTCTTGAAATCTCTTTTCAGACGTACAAAACATTAGCAGGCATCAGAATTGTCTGGAGGGCCAGTGACATCTCTGCTTGCTGGCCCCGCCCAGAAGTTCTGATTCTGCCGCTCTGCAGGGAGCCCATGAACTTGCATTTCTAATAAATTACAGCTAATGCTCAGGCCCATCTGGGAACCACTCTTGGAAGACACTGGATGAGGGGATTTCAGAATGTCAAGCAGGTCCTGGCAATCTTTGCCCTTTGCGTCTGGCAGGGTGAATGGATTATGAGCATCATGAGCTGATCTGCAGGGCCGAGAGGCTCTGCAAAGCCAGGAAGGGCAAGGGCAGCCAGCATCACACCTCCATACCAGGGAGTGGGCTTTCTCTGCTCTCTTGCGCCCCCATCAAGTGCCACTTCTCTGAATCCAGAACATAGCAAGCAGCTGTTACCGAGCAAGTCAGTGTTGTGACCACAGACATGTGGTGTCAGAGGCTGTGTGTGTGTACTAGAAGAGGAATTTCTAAGCAGATAAGCCATATCTAGGGTGAGCAGTGTGTATTTCCCCCTAGAAAAGAGGATCTGCTGGATGGGAGCTACTGTTTTTCACCCCTGTGTAATGCTTTTGGACAGCTCCCTGCAGTTCCCATCCTGCAAGTTTGAATAGAGACGGGTGGTACGAGCATGGCCATTTTCAGATTTTTTTTTTTCCGATACTGGGGGGTTGAACCCAGGGCCTTGCGCCTGCATGCTCTGCAGGTGCTGGACCACTGAGCTGCACCCTCAGCCCTTTTTTTTTTCTTTTTTTTTTTTTTTTTTTTTTTTTTTTTTTTTTTTTTTTTTACCTTTTGAGACAGGGTCTCGCTAAATTACGCAGACTGCCTCTGGTCTTGAACTTGCAATCCTCCCACCTCTGCCTCCCAAGCCACTGGGATTATAGGCATGCACCACCGTGCCCAGCATTTTCAGATATTTTTGCGATCTCTTTTCAGAGGCACAAATGAATTTGGAGGAAGTTAGGATTATGGTATTAAATTTTCACAAACATCTAGGAAAATTAAAATCACATAAATAATGTAAATCAGAGCACCAGAGAGCTTGGTGGTATTAAAGAGGAACACACCATTTGGGATACTACCCTACCCCATGTGCAAACATGCCCCCTTCTCCTTCCAGAAAAGTCTTCTTAGGTCTTGTGGCTCCAGGAAGCTACCAGAACCAATCAGTTCTGTTTTCAAAATGCAGGATCTGAGACAAGAAGCACCTACTGCTGCTACCTCAGATGAGGATAGGATTTCTCAGCCACTGCACTGTTGACATCTGGAGCCGGATCATTCTTTGTGTGGAAGTTGGTCCTGGGCCCTGTAGGATGTTTAGCAGCATCCCTGGTTTCTATATGATAGAAGCCAATACCTGCCCTGGAGACATGACAACCAAAAAGTTCTCTTATTGTTGTTGGGTGCTGTGGAGTCAAATCCAACTCATAGCGACCCTATGTACAACAGAACGAAATACTACCCGACACTGTGCTATGCACAAGGTCGTTTTATGTTTGAGCCCACAGTTGTAATCACTGTGTTTCTTCTTGTTCTCAGTTATGCCAGATCAGCAAAAATTAAGGTCGACTCTATTTTGAGAAGGCAACTCTTCCCCAGTCATTTCTTGAATGCCTTCCATGCTGATGGGCTCATTTTCTGGCATTACATTTGACAGTGCTTCTCTTCTATCCATAGAGATTTTTTTAATGGCTAATTGCTTCAGGAGTGGGCTGTTCTGTCCTTCTCTTTAGTCTTTCTTAGTCTGGAAGCTCAGCTGAAACTTGTCGATCATGGATGGCCCTGCTGGTGGTATCTGAGATGCCAATGGCACAGCTTTCAGTGTCACAGCAACCTGCAAGCCCCTACAACACAACAAGCTAACAGACATGTGTTAGACTTTGCCAAATGTCCCATGGGGGGCAACATTGCCCCCTGTTGAAAATTACTGGATTGGGAACATGATTATGTAGAATATTAACTTTACCAGAAATGTTTTGACTCAGATCTTTGTAAAGATTGTTGCATGAATTATATAATATGATTCATAGCTTCAGGTATTGGTCAGCAGTTTGCTTACAAAGATACCATAATATACAACAAAATATTTTTTTCAGGCGAGTCTAGGCTCTTCAAGGACCCCAGGTAGAATTTTAATGCAGTGTGGCAAGTCTCCCTCCCTGTCGTCCCCACCTACACAGCCCTTGTGCTGCCCCGGGAGGCCTCCCATCCAGATTGTCCCTTAGGCAACCTCTTGGCCAAGTCCTTCCCTGCCTCCCTACTCCAACTCCCCAAGAAAAGCCTTGTTATCTTTATCAAGTCTGGAGCTGATTCAAAGTATTGATCCAAACTGTGAATTTCCACTTGCTATAATGCTCCTTTGAGATAATTGTTCTTCCAACGAGCATTTTATTGACTCAAATGAACCTCTTGTATGGAGAATGTATAGGGAAATCCTTTGGGTCCTTTGGCAGTCCCTTGCCTACAGTGACCCATGTTTAGTGAGTGGCTAATTCGCTTGGTTTCTGCTCCTCTTGCTTACCTCTACAGCTGCAATTTCCTGGGGCAAGGAAGAGCAAAGATTGGAAATAGCAAAAAAAAAAAAATAAATAAATAAATCCTGTCTCTGCACCTGTGGTTGGATCCTTCATGTTTATCAATGGATAATCTCTGAACATTCAGGAAAAATAAAAAACACATAATGCATGCACTTTATGATTAGAAAATTTCCTTCCATTTCCTAGGCTTTATTCCTGTTTCAACTATGGATTGGCCCATTTTATTTTTACTTGAAAGCATCCACTTGATTTTCTTCTAATCTCATGCTTCCTTCACAGAATTGTCACTGTGGCTACTGAATTCCATTTTTTTGTGTGTATGGTTATTGTGGGTGCAAGATCATAATTATTCTTTGGGTTCTGTTAAGGAACAAAATTGTTTTGACACTTGTTAAAACAGCAAGGCAGCGTTGATTCAAAGCTGTTGCAATTGAGAAAAGAGATTGAGCTCCACTCCAAATACAGCAACAATAAGTGGGAGAACAAGCTGGGGACGAGCAAGGGTGGGGAACTCAGGGGATGGAAAGTTGCCAGTTGGAGACATCAGGGGTAGGGGATTCTTGCTAAATTGACCTAACAGGATTCTGGCTAAAGGCAGACTGAGGACTGAGACATGACAGAGACCCTCTCCTTTGACCTGGCCTGATTCAGGCAGCTCTGAGTCCTTTGCTGACCAGGCCCCCAGCCTTTGGCTCAAGAATCTGTGTGAGCCACTTTAATGAAAGATCTCCCACTCTTAATATCTGACCAATTCCTTAGCCTCAATCCTCAATATCCTATCATCCTCATCTGCCTTGATTAAAAATTCTACCAAGTCGGTTTTAGCCAGAATCCCCCTAACTCCTGATGTTTCTTCACAGGAATTTTCCGTCTGCTCACCCCAGCCTGCTCCTTGGCTATAAATCTCTACCTGACCCTGTAGTATCTGCAGTTGAGTCAGATCTCTCTCCTCTACCCCTGTATATATGCAGTTGAGTCAGATCTCTCCTACACCAGAACACTGTTGTCACAGTGTTTACCAGAGTTTAGGGCAAAGCCTTGGTTCCTAGAATTCAGCTCAGCCATCTGTCTCCAATATGCCAATTTAAGAGATGGGTAATAGTGAAGTGCAGAGAAAGGAGGTTTAATCAATGTGCACAATGGGAAGAGGAACAGATAAAAGAGTTCTGTGACTCTAAGCCAGTCTTCAGGGAAGTGACTTGAGCTTTAGGTTTAAGTTGAGAAAGAATCGAGGGCAGAGGCAAGAGGAGCACATAATTAAGCAGTCCTGGTCCAAGTGTGGCCTGGTTGACCATTATCCTTCAGGGTGGTCCCAGAAAGTTGTTATCACTGTCCTCACTGGGGGAGTAGTTTCAGTCCCTTGACAGAAGAGATGTTTATCCATCAGTGTTTCCCAGATCCAAAGTGGCTGCAGGTTTAGGACAAAGACTAGGAACCTTTAGAAGCCTCTTGGGGTGAGGAGCTGATTGCTTTGTAGGAAAGGCAGCTTACAAGGGCCTGTTATAATTGTACTTGCCATCTTTAACAAGTGTCTGAACACTTGCAAAGTATGTAAGAGGCCTTGGGCTCACCACCAAATACTGTGAAAATAAAATAGAAAAGAAAAAGAATGTATACATGACATGGAAGTTATTGTACAGGATATAGACAGGGTTCATTGTAAGAGCTAGTATGCCTTTGAGAAGTGAAGGTGGGCAATAGAGAAGAGCTATTGTCCAAGTTTCAGGTCACATATGATTTTTTATAGTGGAACTTAGGCATTGGGGGAAGGGAGAGATGCCTTATACCTGATGTCTTTGTTTTGTAGAAAGGTTTAATTGACTTGTCAATACTTTCAAAGGGGTGGATATCCTGGAATGATCTGCCTTTGTTTGTACTAAAGCAGCTGTTGATCCCAGATTATGGTGTGAAGCCCATTAGAATAAATTCTTCCAGTATCCTTAGAGATTTTTCTGCCTTTGTTTATACTCAAACAGGTATTCATCTCAGATTAGGGTGTGGGGTCCATTAGAATCATATTCTTCCAATGTCCTTAGAGGTTTGTCTTATACATGGCCTCATTCCTCATGGCTGGATGTAAGAGTCATCTTTAATCCCTTTTTCTTCCATTTTGCCTACTAATATACCTAGCTAGCTACCTGACACTCCCATCCACTTCCCAGAACCTCTAAAGTCCTGATGCCTAGGCTGCATCTCAGATTTACTGAAGGATGGGATCTCCCACCATTTAATACCCCCACAGGTGATTCTACCACACAACAAGGCCAGGGACCACATTTCTAAACATGTGTAGTCACTCCAAATAGCATAATTTTTAAAATTTGATATGCGGGAACCAAAGACCCACCACAAAGCCCTAACAAGAGGCATTACTGGTTCACCCCTGGGCTGGGGCCGAGAGCCAGCTGGGAGATGGTGTGGGAAAATGAGTCTACAGCAGATTCTTCTTGCTGCAGTTCCTTTAAGGTTTAGTGTAAATGAGAGCTATGATTACATATTCACTCAATAATAAATCTTCAGAATTATCCTAGTGGGTGGACATTCCTAGACAACAGCAGAGTTGACAATCCTTGCAGAGGTGACAATCCTTGATGTTTTCCCCCTCAGTATCATTAACTAATGTCACCCTTATAAAATTTTTCTTAAAAAAGTGCAGGCACCTCTTCTGTGTTTGTTCTCAGTCCAGGAGTACAGGGACAAGCGCTGAGGCTGTAGCATCTCAGTCTCTGTGACCCACGCCCCATTCCTTGCTAAGAGCAGCAAGATCCCCCAATTTTACATAAAATGCTATCTAAATGATGCTTCCTGGCCTGCTCTAAGTCCCTCCTGCATACACAGCCTGCAGGTGACACTTATGCCTTGGAACTGTGGTGAAGACAGGAACATAGGACTGTAAGATGTATGAGATGACCTTTGTTATGCATGCCCAACCTTTGCTATGTGTTACTTCTGGCTGAGCTCCGTCCTATGCCATTCAGAGGAGAACATAAGAAATCATTGTAACCTGTGCTTGCAGAAAAGCAAACAGAACCTTGGAGTCCTTAATGATACATAGCCAGAAAGTGCTATGCCTTCCAACTCCAGATTCATTGCAGGAAGGGATGTGAGCAGGTGTCTGTTGGCCTCAGCAAGACTCAGTGCAACCCATCTGCCAGAACTATAGGACACTGCAGGATGTCACTTGTCAGGGAGAGAAACCCTTGGATCAGAGAAAAGTAGCTGATAAGAATCTCTAATAAAAAAGGACTAGATAAGCATCTTCAAAAATCATTTTATTTGCCAGGAATCCTCCTCCCCTTAACCAACTGAATCCATAAGTCTGAATGGCATCAACTTTTTAGATGGTGGTTAGTGTTTTTAAGTGGACAAAATATTAATAAAGGAAAGGGACTAACATTGATGGAAGACATACCCGTGCCAGATCCTCTGCAGCGCCCTGGCCCTCCACACCGTGTTCATCAAACACTACTTTAAGTGATGTCTATGTCAATAGACATCTATTACCTCTAAAGGTCAAGGCTGTTCTTACTGTGAGTAGGTTTTGCATTTGGGTCAGTCTCCCGTAATTAACCCAGCTTCCAATATGGTCTGTAAATTTTGGGTCTTATTTTTTTTTTTTTCCTAGCCTGAAAATCTGTTGTACTACAGTCAAGACGAGGAGTCCAAAATAATGATCAGTGATTTTGGATTGTCAAAAATGGAGGGTAAAGGAGATGTGATGTCCACAGCCTGCGGAACCCCAGGCTATGTTGGTAAGGACAGTGTGTGTGCACGTGCGTTTGTGTACATGTGTGAGAGAGCAGTATGCTCGCCTGTGTGCCTGAGTTCCCATCTCAGCTCCACCAGTCTCAAGCATGTGAACCTGCACACGGTCACAGCTGCCTTCAGTTCTCAGGGGAAGAGTGAAAATATTGAGAGACGTTGGAACAAGTTAGCAAGGAAATGATTTCCCCTGAAACCTGGTAACAGTTGGGTAGGAATCCTGTTTGATTTGGTCATGGGCCTAACTGGAGGCCAGAAGTGAATTTGGATGAATTCCCAGGTTCTAATGCCAGATACATTCCATGTATCTGTTTTTCAATGATTTACAGCGAAACATTGAGATTACAATAAGGTGCAGACATAATAAAACATTCAAAATGTTGAGATAAATGCAGCCAGTGAGAGAATATTGTTATGAGGAATCCGGTTGAAAACCTGATGAAGTCATTCTCTTGAGTCAGCTAACCCTGATTTATACTGGCAAAGCCAGGAGTTAGGAAAGTTTTTCCTAAATGAAGAACCCCAGATTCTTTGTGCTAGGCATACAAAAAGCAGAAAAGGCTATTAGCAGACCTCAACACATGGTTACTAAGAGTTGTTTTCTGTCTTCTGGGGACCGGGGGAAGACCAGGGGAACTGTTAGTCATGTTTCCATGACTATAACAAGTGCCTGAGAAAATCATCTTATAAGGAGCAAAAGTTACTTTTGACTCAAAATTTTGGAGGTCTGAGTCCATGGTTGATTGGCTCTGTGCTTCCGGGCAGCACATCACAGCAGCAGTACATGGCAAAACTATTCACCTCATGACTGGGACAGGAAAGGGAGAGGATGAGGAAGGGGCTGGGGTCCTGATATCCCCTTCAAGGGCACGCCCCCAGTGACCAGAAGACCTCCCACCAGACCCCACCTCTTATATGTTCTGCCACCTCTGATTAGTGCCATAGACTGTGGACCAAGCCTTTTAACACATGTACCTTTGGGAAAAACTTATCCATTGCAGGAACTACTTGTGAGTATTTTGAGGCCACCTTTTACATTAGTGTACTCATTCACTCATCAGCTGGACATGAAGTGACTAGTGCGTCACCATCACTGATCTGGACACTGGGGTGAGGCAGTGAAGGAGATAGACATGGTGCCTGCCCTCATGGAGCTTGCATTGTAGTTGGAATGACAGCAAACTGTATACATATATATGTATGTTGTTGTTAGGTGCCCTCAACTTGGACCTGACTCATAGTGACCCTACATACAGCAGAACAAAACACTCCTGGGCACTGTGCCAGGCACACGATCTTTTTTATGTTTAAGCCCATTGTTGCAGACACTGTGTCAGTCCATCTAGTTGAGGGTCATTCTTTTTTCATTGACCTGCCACTCTCCCAAACATGATATCCTTCTCCAGGGATTGATCCCTCCTGACAACATGTCCAAAGTATGGAAGATGCAGTCTAGCCATCCTTTCCTCAAGGAGTACTCTGGTTGTACTTCTTCTGGGATGGATTTGTTTGTTCTTGTAGCAGTCCATGGTATATTCAGTATTCATCTCCAGCACCATTCATTCAAAAGCATCAATTCTTTTCTGGCTCCCTTATTCAACATCCAGCTTTCACAAGCCTATGATGCAACTGAAAATACCATGGCATGAGTCAGGTATACTTTCATCTTCAATGTGACATTTTTACTTTTCAACACTTTTTTATTTTTTCCCTTTATTGGTAAATGTTGGCAGGGTACAGAGTAATACAGCATTTGCTTTTTCTGCTATGTAACTATTACAACACTTGGTTACACTTTGATTTATTTATGAGATTTATGGAACCTTTTGACTAATATGTAGTAAAACTCATATGCATATTTGGGTTAGATTCCCCTATTTTTCCCACATATGCATGAAGTTGCATCATTTACTTTAAGATTATCCTCTCCTCCTTTAACACTTTAAAGAAGTCTTTTGCAACACTTTTCCCAATGCAGTGCACCATTTGACTGTTTCCATGGGTGTTGACTATAGAACTAAGTAAAACAAAATCTTGGACAACCTCAATCTTTTCACCATTTATTGTAAAGTTGTATAGTAACCCAGTTGTAAGGATTTTTGTTTTCTTGATGTTGAGGCACACTCCATACTGAAGGATGTGTTCTTTGATCTTTGTGAGGAAATATTTCAAATCCTCTTCAGGTTCATCAAGTAGAGAGTCAATCTGCATAATACAGGTTGTTAAAGAGTCTTCGTCCAGTCATGATGCCATATTCTTCTTCATAAAGTCCAGCTTCTCAAATTATTTGATCAGCATAGAGATTGAAGAGGTGTGGTAAAAGGATACAGCCCTGACGCAGACCTTTCTTGACTTTAAACTAGGCAGTGTTTCCTTGTTCTGTTTGAATGACTGCCTCGTGGTCCATGTACAGATTCCTCATGAGCACAATTAAGTGTTTTGGTATTCCCATTCTTCTCAGTGTGATCCATAATTTGTTATAATCCACATAGTCAAATGCCTTTGCATAGTTGATAAAACATAGACAGATACCTTTCTGGTGTTCTCTGCTTTTGGCTAATATCCATATGACATCAGCAATGATATCCCTGGCCCTGTGCCCTCTTGTGAATCCAACTTGATTTCCTGGAAATTCCCTGTTAATATACTGCTGGAATTACTTTGGAATAATCTTTAGCCAAATTTTACTTGTGTGAGATATTAATGATATTGTTACATAATTTCCACATTCAGTTGGATCCCCTTTCTTGGGAATAGGCACAAATATGGATTTTTTGCTGTCAAGTCTGATCTGACTCATGGCGACCCTATGGACAACAGATGGAAACACTACCAACACTGTGGCATGCACATAGTCTTTTTATGTTTGAGCCATTGTTGCAGACACTATGTTTCTTCTCATTTTGATTCATGCCACTTCAGCAAATCGAGGTCCCAGGGCCTTCACTCCATTCTCATCATTAAGGTCTAATAACAACAACTACTTTGAGTAGGCAATCATTTCTTGAATGTCTTCCAGCCTAGGGGGCTCATTTTCTGGCACTATATTTGACAGTGCTTGTTTGCTATTCATAGGGTTTTCAATGGCTATTTGTTTTTGGAGTGGGCTGCCATGTCCTTCTCCCTAGTCTTAGTCTGGAAGCTCAGCTGAAACCTGTCCACCATGGGTGGCCCTGCTGGTATCTGAAATACTGAGGCATACCTTTTAGTATCACAGCAGCACACAAGCCCTCACAATACAACCACTGTACAGACATGTAGGAGGTAATTGGAATGACAGACAGTAAACAAAGAAACAAATAAATGAACAAGGCACTGCAGACCGTGATACTACGAGGAAAATAAAACTGGGGCATGTGACAGAATGACCAGGAGCCAGGAGGACTTTGGATTAGGCTGAGAGCACAGAGGAGCCCTGCAAGAAGAGGTCAGCCATGGATGAGTTAGAGGAGGGTGATTCTTCCAGGTAGAGAAGTCGATTTGCACAAAAGCTGAAAGTCACCGAGAGGGCAGGAGCTAGGTGTGTCTGAGAACAGAGGGAAAATGGGGTTGGAAATTGGAGAGCAAGGCTGCATTCTTGTCGCACCAGTCATGGTGGTCTGTCTTCCCGAGCAGCCAGCAAGCCTGCCATGGTGGCGACACCTGTAATCCCAGCCCTTGGGAGGCCATGGCAGAAGGGACACAGGACCTTGGCGGCACTTCATGGTTGTCAAGTCCTTGCATAATTACGGTGTCCTATCAAACTGGTGGATCACAACTGCTCATTTTTCAGAGTAACTCAGAGGGAAGAAAAGTCAGCGGAGGGGAATGGCAAGTCAGATGGAGGGAGAGGAAGGCGCAACAGATTTAGGAGGAGGGAGCTGCATGGTGGGAATGTGGCAGGGAGGAGAAGCTGTGGGCTTGTCACAGGGGGTGCCCATGTTCTTGGACTGGGAATATGCACAGTTTAGAGGAATTGCTCTGGGATTTTATTTTTGTTTGGTTTGGGGGTAGGGGAGTGTTTTGTTTTGTTTTCTGCAGTACTGAGGTTTGAACCTAGGGCCTTGCGCATACTTTGCAAGACCCACCCTGAGCTCCTTTTTTATTTTTTATCTTGAGACAGGGTCTCACTAAGTGGCCCAGCCTGCCTTTGGCCTCGAATTCAGGATTCTCCTGCCTCTGCCTCCCCAGTGCCCGAGATCACAGGTGTGAGCCACCACGCCCCTGGTTTGAACTGGGATTTGAGTGCTCTGACAAAGGAAGTCCATATTTACATATACATCTCCCTGTTCACGTCTTTGGCTCCAGTGATGGGAAAGCTCTAGCACTTTCTAAATTTATTTTTTGCTCTTCTGTGAGTTGGGAAAAGCCCACTGATGGCAGTTTCCCTGGGTTTCATTTCTATTTGTCTTGTCTCTTCTCTTCTCTTTTCTTTCGGTGCTGAGCAATGAACCTAAGGCCTTGTGCATGTTAGGCAAGCCCTCTTCCTCTGAGCTACATCCTCACCCCCCTGGGTTTCTAAACAGCTGTCATCCACAGGTCTGGTTCTGTTTGCTGTTGTGTCCAGCACTCTTGAATCCAGGGACAACGTCTCGGCTATAAAGAGCAGTTAGTCTAGCCTTTGGGGGCCTCTATCATTAGACACTGCATTTTCTTTGAGGAAGGTGGGGAGAGGAGAACTTTGGGAATGTGGCTATTTAATTTGTTTATATTTTCCAAGCACTGTGACTTCTTACAGTCTGACCCTGGAGTAAGTCCTGTAGAGGTGGGACACAACTTCAGAGCAGAGAAGAGGCTACATGGAAAAGCACATGTCTGTTTGAACATCCCCTGGGCAGTCATCAGGTGAGGAGGAATTATTTTCTCCCACACAGTCTGCACAGCAAGCTCCTCTTCAGCCATCAAAACCCAACTTAATGCTCCCTTTTTTTAGTTGCTTTCCTGATACTGCATCCTGTCTTGTCTCATCCTAGTTCTTTTCCTTGACCCATTTTTCAGTGGGATGGTTCTGATCACCTTGCATTAGGGTCCACATTTGTGCATAACTTATACATGAACTATTTGTCCACCAGATGTATTATCTTTGCAAGACACAGCCCTACTTACTCCTGCTTTAGAGACTGTTATGGGTTGGATCAAAGTGTCCCCCAAAGGCCATGTGTTTGAACGTTTGGTCCCCAGCTGGTGGCACTGTTGGTGGAGGTCACAAAATTTGGGGTGGCGGAACTGAGCTTTGTGGACATGATCCGCAGGCACAGGCCTTTGGGGGTTTTTACCTGGTCATGGCCATGGCTGTGGTCACTCTCTGCCGCCTGTCCCACTACACCATGAGGTCATCTGCCATAGGCTGCCCTGCCGCTGCTGTGGACTAACGAGCTTCCAATGAATATCTCTTCCCGCATAAGTTTGTTCTGATCATTTTCTCTGCCACAGCAACACACCGCTGGCGAGAGAGACACTGGATGGCACTACTGCCCTCCCCTCGGGGCTGCTGTCTGTGCCCCTCCTGGCATTTTGCCTTCCGATTAGAAGGAAATGCGTGGATACAGAATGAGGAAGATCTTCTTTTCCCTTGTCAGCCTGTAACTTTACAGCTGTAGTTCCGACTCTTTATAGTTTTAGAATTGTTGTTTTCGCTTTGTGACCCATTGTTTTATTATTGTTATTGTCTAAATGATTCTTCATCCGAGTCAAGTTATTACTTCAGTTTAAATGAACATTCAGATTATGAAGAAACAATTCAAAAGGGCTGTCTTCTCAAGCTTTTCCCCGGGCACACGGTGTCTTTGGAGAAGGCAACAGGAAAGTAAGCACTCTGAACCCCCTTTTTCATGTAGTGGTTGCCTGGATTTCACACATCCTTTATAGGGATGGCCCTTGAGACAGGGCCGCCTTACTGACAGGGGAATGCAGGCATCACTTCTTACCTGTCAGCCTGCTTAAAGACCTGGCTTTACCAACACCAAGATGTTCCCCAATAGGACAGTACTGACCCATGTGGGCAATCTGACACATGTACCATAGCATGTTTTAAATATGATGTAACTAATGCATTTCAGAGGGGCTGGGGTTTGCTCAGTTGGTAGAGTGCCATGTTGCACTCTCCGAGTTCCTCAGTTCTATCCCTAGCACTGCAAAAAACTGGAGAAGAACCTGGCAAACCACTCCCAAAGCAATCCCAAAACAATCAGCCATTGAAAACCCTATGAAGGTCACGGAGTCTCACCTGACTTGAGGGCACCTAACAACAACAATGCATTTCAGAAGTGACTTTAAAATACAGGTGTGAGAGGTATCTTCCAGGGCTGGACTACCAGGGGATACCTCCTGGAGGAAGTGGAATGTGAAGGAGGGGTAGAGCTCAGGCAGAGATAATGAGAGTTATACATACAGCATGAGCAGGGGGTGGAGGCCCTGAGTCATGATCTGCTACTTGTAGGATCTCAGAGGAAGAAGAAGGATCATTTGACTTAGAGAGAAGGCTGCTGTAATAAGTATTCACTGATGATTTAGGAGAAATGATGGGCCCATCTGGTGGAAATTAGCTCCTCAGAGTAACGTGGTGGCTGTCAATGTGATATTGACCTGGATTTGGTATCCATTTAATTGAGTCAAGTATAACAGCCCCCTTGTTGTCAGTAATGAGAGGCAAAAGTCAGAGCTAAGAAATTTAGCAAATTATTTACATTGCCTGCTCAGTTGCGTTAATTAAAACACCCAAGTGGGTCCTCTTGAGTCACTGAACAGCAATAGAAAGTGACGGAAAGCATCCATTTCAATCATATAATGAATAAGAGACCAGAGGCAGAAAATATTCTCCTCTCTAGTAGAGGAGAGCCTGTAGTATTTAGTTTTTCTCCTTAATATTGCTATTTGCACACTGATGGGGTTGCTCAGGTTCTGTGACCAGAATTAATTCTCCTGGTTTCAGAAAGAAAATCGAACTATTGTGAAAGAGCTTCAAGCCTTTGAGTAGATCAAATGGCAAAGTGTCTCCCAAAAGGAGGGCACCTGTTACTCCCATCCCACCAGGGTGTTTCAGGAACCGCAGGCTTCACTGAAGAGAAAACGGAGGCTGGTGGGGCAGGGGCTTTAAGTACCCCGTGATGTTTTGGGGAAAAATGAGAGAGACTTTTTCATTGAGCCTTTTTGAGTAATAATTGATCACTCTGTAGTATTTCATTTGCAGTGCACAGCGAGTCTTTTACAATTGGACATGACTTGGAAATAGGAAGGCGTGTTGACATCTGGCCCACCATTCTGTTTATAAGCTGAACTCAACACATTGGTTCTTAAGATGGTGGCTGATTGTGGAGCTCCTGGGGCGGTCAGGGAAGGAATCATTCCAAAACTCGCCTACGCGGCCATGGAAGACGTTTAGTCTAGCTCTGCCTCAACTTGCCTAAAATAGTTCAAACACGCTCCGTCCTGCTCTTCCCTAAATGGAGCTGCAGAACAGTTGACCGACATTCTCAGGATTTCACCGGGTTAGAAGAATGCCCTTAGTTCAGGGATCACCACATTTTTAGTATCTGCTGTGAGCCTTGAAGTTAGAGTGAGCTCTTAGAAACCGGAAATGCCAGCCAGCACCGTGTTGGGACGAGGACCTCTGTGCTCAAGACCCAGCCTGTCACTGGTGGCAGTTGCAGCTGTGGACCTGAACGCAAGTGTCCTACATATCTCTGCCATTTGATATAAGGGAGGTCTAAGCCCTTCACTTAAATTGGGTTCTCAGTTTCTCAGACATAAAATAAACATGCTGGTTGAAGTGTCCGCCATGATTTTTTCTTTTTCTGGTTCTAACATTATATGTTTCTATAGATATGTGAGTTCATGTCCTTTAAGTACGTAAATATCTTCGTGGCAGGGAGACCAACTGTCATTTTCTTGTATTTTCACTCAGAAGAGACAGGAAGAAGTTGGATTATGTTGATTGGCATGCCCCATTTGTATCCCCTCAAGCAGCCTGAGTCATTCTCAATTTCTTTCATCTTTCCTCACGGCTCCTCTGTCCCGTCCTTGTAATCCTCAGCATGTTAGTTTCCCCCCACAGAGCTTGGTTTTTATTTGTTTCTCACTTAAGTATCATATTTTAGTGCCTGACTGGAAGCAATACATCACTGTTCTCCTCTCAGGCTGGGATTTTATGTAGATGATAAATTGTCATACAGGGCAGGCAGGGAGGCAGACGATCCAGATAAGAATTTTCTCTTTCCTTCTTTCTCAGCAGCCACTCAGCGACACCCCACACAGCAAGCACTTCATACCTTGTGCTGCAGCCAGACCCCATTTGTTAGAGAGGACAGAGCCCCCTGCTGGGGAGACACATAGGGTCTGTTCTTTTTATTCGCCTTAACACAGTGTTTTGAAAGCTCTTTTCATCCCTTCTGGAAACTCTTAGAGACTCGTCTCTAAATACTTGATGTTGGATGGAGTTTATGGTTTCTGAACTGGTACCATTTTGTCACGATGGAGTGGAAGGACAGAAGCATTTTGCAGCTTACTGGGTTTCTGTTTTTTCTTTGTGATGATTGTTGTTGTTAGGTGCCGTCGAGTCATGTCCCGCAGATATGGATCCTTATAGGATTTTCAATGGCTCATTGTTTCAGGATTGCTTCAGGAGTAGACTGTCACATCCTTCTGTTTTTGTAGTGCTGGGGATCAAACCTGGGTCCTTAGAGACTGCAGAGTGGCACTCTACCAACTGAGCTAAACCTCAGCCATTGTAATGATTAAAACTCAAAGAATTGGAATGACTATAACAGTCTTCTTAATTTTGAAGCCTCACTTCTTGCCAGATTTCAAAGGAAAGGTTTAGCTTAAATATACAGTCACCATCACATCATAGTCACACACCAGATAGGGTGGAAGGCCAAATACTTGGGTCAACCTCTAAGGATTGTCTAGCAGAGTTATTTGTTGCCACATTGCGCTGAAATGCCGAAATGCCTTACTCAGACGTTTGACTTCCTCCAGCCCACTGAATTCCAAGGCTCTCCCACATTGAAAACCCCAGCTGCCCTCCCATTTTCCATTTGTCCCATGCCTTAGCCCTCCCCCTCCACCCACCAGCTGGGCTTTGTCTCTGGTAGCATTCAAACAGTAATCCCAGCTCAGATCCGAATGGTAATTATAAACCAGGATGGTACTCTAATGGGGGCTTCACATGCCTGCGGTAAAATTCAAGAGGCTACTAGGAAAACTCAGGGTGAGCTGCTCTTTGGCAATACATTTTTTTAGTAAATTGCAGCCTTAGGTGAAGAAAGAGCTAAGGAATTTATATGAAGAGAGAGAGATTGGAGTTGTTCTGTTCCTCTTTTGAGATTTCAGGAAGAAGAAAACCCATGGGCAAGGAACAATTCTGGGTTTCAGTTGTATTTTATTTGCCCACAATCCAGATTGCAAAATTCCAAGCATAGATAAAGCAACAACTGTTTATTAAGGTGTTCACAGGAAAGCTGATTATGTGCTGGGGCTTTTTTTTTCCCCCTTGTTGTTGAAAATTCTCCTGTCAGGAAGCAGACCTAAGAATATTCAACATCACCTCCTCATTATGGTGAATTTCTCCCTGAGGCCAATTCTCCCTTGAAATGTATGTCTGATGTTTTCTGTGTGTGCATGCGCAGCACACACGTTTGTCTGTGTTACTGGGGGATTGAATGCAGGGCTTTGCACATGTTAAGCAAGTGTTCCACTACTCAGCCACATTCCCAACCCGTTTAAATTTTTATTTGTTTTGCGGTAGCTGGGGCTTGAACCAGGTCCTTGAGCATGCTAGGTGGGCACTCTACCACGGAGCTACATCCCCAGCCCACAAAAAAAATAATTTTTTTTTTCTGAGATAGGGTCTTGCTAAGTTGTGCAGGCTGCCTCTGGCCTCAAGCTTACGATGCCTCTCCCTCAGCCTCCCAGGTCACTGGGGGATGACAGGCATGTGTCATGGCACGCAGCCCATGTGTTGGAAGATTAACAACACAGAAGCTGAATTTTAGTCTCCTTGATCTGTGGAATGTTTATTTACCATCTCTGAACAGGCCACTGTCATCTTTCTCTCTCACAGTTTCAGAGAAGTCTTGCCGCCATCACATACAGTGTCACTGACTTTGAAAAATTTCACTCCAGTTTGATTCAGACTGTTTTCCCTCTTCCCTGAGCCAGGGAGCAATGTTTCTCATATCTTCCTGAAGGACCCAGAGACCATCTGTGCTCCAAGTGTCTAGCTCCAAACCCACATATCTAATAGTATCCCTTTCAGTGAGGGATCACATGCAGCTCTTCCCATTGATTCCAAATTCTTTTCCACAAAAGCATTACTGTGCCCTTGAAGACAGGAAACTGAGGCATGGAAGATAACGAATTCTCTTAAGATATATATTGGCACAAAGCTAGATAGCACCCTAGCATCTGGTTTTGCCTAATCTTGGAAGCTAAGCAGGGTCGGCCTGGTTAGTCCTTAAATGGGAGATGGCCTGGGAATACCAGGTGCTGCAGGCTACAGCCACAGTCCAGCTGTAGCCTAGGATCCAGGGGTTCCTGAAGGCAGGAGAGGAGTCCGAGATGGGAGACAGAGACACAGCAACTAGGAGGCAATGTGACTCTGTTCCATTTATTGCTCAGATAGCTCAGTTTCTTATACAAAACTGAGATTCAGTAAGCCTCATGAGAGGTCAGAGAAAGGGCAAGGTAATAGGTAACATCAAAGTTTTTTCAATAGAAAAATGGAACAATCATATCATCATGGAGGGTCAGGTGGTAATCAGGGTACAGGATGAATCTTAAGATAAATCATGTTTACTTCAAAGAGATAAATGAAGACGACCTGAGCACCTACAATTATGTTTATGTCCTATGTCTAAATCATTAACTATTTTGACTTTTATGTGGGAACTAG
The DNA here is from genome assembly GCA_007922755.1 of Pedetes capensis. Lineage (NCBI taxonomy): Eukaryota > Metazoa > Chordata > Mammalia > Rodentia > Pedetidae > Pedetes > Pedetes capensis. The sequence continues at coordinate 88,849 of VMDO01005500.1, read as the reverse complement.
GGGCAGTTAACTATTACATGTGTGTCACCCCACTGAGTCCATAGTATGAGAAATGGGTGCTCTAACTTCTCAGACTGTTTTGCTTACTGGAGGGCTGTTGGTACAGAAACTTTAGTTTATGTGGACTCAAGGAGTTCATGCTGTTGGAAGTCATTCAAGAATTTTCCCATTGTAAGCCTGTTAGGAAGGTTTCTCAACTCCCAATCTGAATCAGCACTGCTCACAGAATCAGAAGATTATATATATACATCTATTACTTGTTTTTTCATTAATTTTCCCAGAAATCCACAGTATGAAGTAAACAGTGACCAATTCAAATTTAAGAAAAAGAAAAGATGAGACTCCAAGTCCCTTTCCATGAAGAGACCTTTTGGAGGTACTCTTCCCCTTTCGCCTGCAGCCATAGCCCTGTGGCATCCGATCCCGTCAGATCTCGGAAGCTAAGCAGGGTCGGGCCTGGTTAGTACCTGGATGGGAGACCGCCTGGGAACACCAGAAGCTGTAGGCTTGGGAGAAGGACCTGGCAACCCCCTCCCAAAAATCAATCTGCCATTGAAAACCCTATGAACAGCAGAGAAGCACTGACAATA
>VMDO01005500.1:6264-88159 GCA_007922755.1 Pedetes capensis | reverse complement strand
CCCTTTCGGTAGACTTTCCCTCTGAGGCTAGAGGTACTCTTCCCCTTTCGGTAGACTTTCCCTCGAATGCCTTTTTAAAGGTACCCTTCCTCATGTGGGGACTCCGTCTACCCATCACGAGTGGATCTGGACATGGCAGAGAAGGACCTGGCAATCCACTTCCAAAACAATCTACCATCGAAAACCTTATGCATAGCACAGAAGCACTGACATAGTGCCATGCCTGGCACAGTGTTGGGGAATGTTTTGTTCTGTTGTACATAGGGTCTCTATGAGTCAGATTCGACTCCACAGCATCTAACAACAACAACAACAACAGATGCAGTAATTTCAGAGTTTTACTCAGACAAAGTTTGACTTAAAAAGCAAAAGGCACCTTTGTCACTGCACTGGATGGTCTTGTCTCTTATCTTACCTTCTTCCTTGCTCAAACAGCTCCAGCTGGTACCTGGTTACTTTTATGATACCTATCTGAGCTCCGCAGGAAGAGGGCAGAGCCAGTGTCTGCTACTCCATCCCTTAAAGCCAGGACATACAATGGGGCTCAGCCCAGGGGTAGCCTCAGCAACTCTTGATGAAATAACTGAGAAAAGGGGAAAATGGCTCCAGATCCCATTGGTTCTGGACAATTGGCTTTGATCTTTTGGCATTAGGAGCAGCTCCCACCTGATGGTGCCTCAGTCCTTCACCCATTGGAGGTGGTCATCTTTGAGGTACTGAGAGGAAGGGTGGGACAAACATCCAAAGAGAGGAACCAGTCACCTCGAACATGAACTTGCTAACAGGATAAGGGCTTCTTGGTTTCCTCCACCCTCCCAGCAGAAGTTGCTCTTGGGCACATCCGGGAGTGCTCAGGAAAAGGGAAAATTCTCTTTTTGCCTCATGAGCCCATGAAGATTTGGTTCTGTGCCCCACCCCTGCAGTTCAGCTACCAGGCCCCAGGGACTCCGTCTTGTCCTCCACATGAGGAGGGATGTGTGTGCCCTCTCCTCTAGGGTAGATGTGTCCCTTTCGTGGCTGTGCCAGGAGAACAGGCCCTTTCCTGCTTTGCCTAGGGGCTAATGGTCTCTCCAACAAGCCAGGAGCCTTTTGATGACTGCTCTTCTTGTCAGTAGCTCCACTTAAGGCATTTTGATTGAAAGCCTTCCACTTTGAGAAGGCTTTGAGGGTGGCGGGGAGTCATCGCCATGGCCTTCCATCACATGTGAATTCTGCATAGAATCAGAATCAGATGATAGGCCCATGCCTGTAATCCCAGCACCTGGGGGACTGAGGCAGGAGGGTCATGAGTTTGAGGCCAGGCAAGGCTATGTTGCAAGACCCTGTCTCAAAACAAAAGCCACAAAAGAGAACATTATCTGTCCTTGATGAGAGAATTACCCAGCATTTCCAGGCCGCATCAGCAGGGAAATAGCATAGTGATGACGTGGCTCAGAGAGTCTTACCGTTTCCCAAGGCCCTGCATGTACTGGGCTTAGCACCTTGTTGGCCTGGAAACCCATTTGTCTTTTAGAAGTTTGTAAATTGGATGCTGTGATTTTTTTTTCTTTTAAGAATTACAGAAGAGTTCTTGCCAAGCAGGGTGAGACTGAGAGCACAATACTAGGGTTTGGCTGGTTCTCAGCATGGAAACTGGCCTCTGAAAAGATCACAGTGAGCAGTGGGTTCCCCCCATGCTGTGTGATACGCCATGCTGGAAGGAATGAAAAAATGAGGACGAGGAGGCCCCAAAAGGCCAGGGGATTTCCACAAAACACAAGAGTAAAACGAGAGAAAATAGCCCTGTGGGTCTTGGACGTTCACTATGATTTGGTCTCCATGTCAAATTGCCAGGAGGGCTTTGAATATTATCTGAGAAATTTTTTTCCAAGAACTTTTGTGAGATAAAAGGAAGCTGTTGAAAATGATCTAGGAAGGCTTTTTCAAACAATTTTCCAAAGGACCCTGGTTCCAGCAGTTACATTACAAGTGAAATTGGAATTTAGGCTGTTGGTCTGTAGGCCATTATACAATTTTTAGACTATTTGGGTTTGATGGGAATATTATTTCCAAAATAGTTTGCTTTGTCTTTTATCATTACATTATACTTCACCCTCTTGTGTTTGTTTTCAAATGCAGTGAAGAACCTTACCAGAAGGCAGATGCTTTGCCCATTTCCAATTGGTTAAAAAAATGTATTTTGTGGTTGATATAACCCAAATAAGACAGAACACCAAGAAGGACAAGGGAAATTTGGCACAAATACATAAAATTTCCCAATATTGTTATCCTGATACTTACTGATAATTTAGAACTCTCCCCCTTAACGTCCATGCTCTCCAGCCAAACGAGAAATCCTTTTGAACCCTATACTTGATATTATAAACTTTGCCATTGAAGCAGAATCTCACAATTTAAAAACGATCAAAATGTAGTTAGTCTGTGGTTTCAAGACTATAAACATCTTAACTAACATCCCAGCTGCAAGCTGCATAAAAACACGCCCCACGTTTCTTCAGTCTCTGCAGTGCCTAGCACAACTTTCCAGGACGTTGGTGACTTTGCCGCCGTGGAGAGAAGTTTGATGTGCGATCGCCCCTGGGTGTGTGGATGGTGCTGGTGCCTTCCCGTTTCTAACCGATGAGGAGGAGGCAGGAGGAGGGTGTCCTCTGAAAGGCTTCGCCCTCCCACCACCCATGGTGCTGAAGAGAAAGGGAACACAGGGTGACCTCATCCTTGGAGAGATGCCTCCCCTGCGGGGGTGCGGAGTCTCTTATTCCTGCACTGTGTCGTGGCTCAGGGCCTCTGCAGAGCCTGGCTCAAATGCTGTGGAAGCAGCTGTCAGAGGTGCTGACAGCTTTCTTCTGTGTGCCCCTTCCCTGTGTGTGTCTCTCGTTGTGGAGCACCTGGTGAGCGACATGAGATGGTGCACTCCATCTTGTGCTGACTCCCTGTGCCTCTGTGCCATTGGACACCTGGCTCAGCAGGCTGGCAGTCCCAGCGTGGCTGGCCATCTTGCTAAAGAGCCCTGTGGGTCTTGATGGAGCAGGGCTTCTACTCACCAGCTTGGCTCTGTGGGAGGGGAACTGGTCAGCAGATGTTCCCTGTGCCTCCTCTGCCTCTGCTCAACATCCTGGTGGGCCTCCATGGTGGCCCTGGAGGATCCCTGTGGACACAGTCACTTCCTGTACCATCTGTGTCTGTGTGGCTGCTCAGACCAGAATGCAGCTGAGAGAGGGAGGGCACAGTATACCTCCTAAATCAGAAAGACATTTACTGTGGTAAATGGCTCCCCTTTGTCAGTTCTCATAGTAGAAGAGTCTGAGAAATACACTCTGAGCAGTTAGCGAGGAAGGAAGCCTCAATGCAGCCGGCTCCCAACGATCCAGGGGCTGCATCTCCAGTTGGCAGCTTCCCTTGCTTTTGTAGTTCTGCTTTTGCTCCTACATCAAGGGAAAACATAGCAGAGGAAGGATGTGCAAATGCGTTTCTTTTGCTCTGGTTAAAACAAAAATTCTGATAAAAGGTTTGGAGGAATCTAGGACTGAAGGCTAAAGCTAGATTCGGGGATGATCTGTGGATTGTGTTCCTTACACAGGGCACTCAATGCTAGCTTGTATACCTTCCTATTCCTGCTCAGGAAGATATTTAATGGGAGGAAAGGGTGGTTTCCCTGCTACTTTTTCGGAGGAGGGACTCTGCTTACAGACTGAAGAAGCTCTCACCTTAACAAGCAGTAGGTTTTAGTAGAAAGAGCCAGGACGAGAATCAGACTGCCCTGGTTTTAAATCCCAGCTCTTCCATCTCACGCTGTGTGCTGTGGGGCAAATTACTTAAATTTTCGGAGGCTCACTTTCCTTATCTCTCAGGTGCAGGTCATGAGAATTGTGAGTTGTTGAAAGGATTAGAGTAGAAAACATTCATGAATGACTAGCACACGCCCCTGCTGATGGCAGGCACTTAATAGGGTTAAGTCCCTTCTGAGAAGAAGTTGGTATAGAGGACACTTATCCAGCTGGATCACTTTGGCCAAGCCTCTCCATGCCTCTGTGGCGTTGCCTGTAATTTGAGAATAACGATAATAGCACTTCTGCCCAAAGATGCTGGGGTGAGTTAGCGCATCCAAAGCCCATAGAATGCACAGTTCAGTGCAAACAACGGTCTTGTCAGCTATACTATTTTTATTTTCCCTATCCTTTTATTTATTTATTTTTTCTGGTACAAACCCAGGGCTTCACACATGCTTTGCAAGCGCTCTACCACTGAGCTGCACCCACAGCCCAATTTTATTTTTTATCTTGAAACAACGTCTTGCTAAGTTACATCAGCTGCCTCTGGCCTCGAACCTGGGATCCTCCTCCTTCTGCCTCCCGAGTTGCTCGGATTACAGACATGAGCCACCACGCCAGGCTTATTTATCCTGTCCTTTTAATTGTTCTGGAACATGTGTATTAAAAAGACCTCAACCACATGTTTTTGGAAGAAGAGGAGATTTCACTTGTCAGGAAGATTTACTGTCTCCTATGCAATGTGTGCCAAGTACACCAGACACTACAGGTCACCAGACACTGGGTGGATATCTGACACTGGACTGTGGCTGTCAGGCCAGGAACAGAGAGGGCAGGGGTGGTACAAAATCAGCCCAAACACCCAGGAGAGGTGACTCTGGATGGAATCATGGTTTAGGACCAGCAGACTGAGATTAAATAGCAGTTTTCCTGTTCCAGAGATGAGCAGGTGAAATGAGAGAGCGGGCACACAGCTCACCCCAGACCTCCAGGAATGAACTGAGCCACCTAAGCAGGATTCCCAGAGACAGATTTCAGCCCTCAGCTCTGTGGCGCTATAAAGCCCTGTGAAGGCAGAGGACAGTGATCGCCGTCATGTCCCCACAGCCACTTGCAGGGCCCTCTCACAGGCCACAAATAATTGCCGTGGTCAGTCTGAGGTGAAGTCCTATGCTTTACACCCCAACCTGACTATCACCTTTTCCTAACGGTCTGTGCTGATCTATAGTGCTTACCACAGCATTGCCACAAACTGCCACCTCTTAAGAATTTGCTAATTGATTGATTATCTCTAGACACACACACACACACACACACACACACACACACACACACACACACACACATTTTATTCTAGTTAGAAAAGCCAACAAATAAAATGGATCATTTATTATTATTTTTATTGTTATTATTTTATATTTATGTTTGGTGTTTGTTGCTGGGGATTGAACTTGAACCTAGGCCTTCATGCATGGTAAGTTTGTGCTCCATCACTGAACTACACCCCCAACCTTTTACTTAATTTTTAGACTCACAGGCTGTTCAGTCCAAACAGTAAAAAGAGGAAATAAAGAATAAAAAGCCCCCCAGAATATCTTTTGTCTCAGGCATCTGAATTGTCAGGCTTGTGTCTTTTCTTTATCATTCTGCAGCTCCTGAAGTTCTCGCCCAGAAACCTTACAGCAAAGCCGTTGACTGCTGGTCCATCGGGGTGATTGCCTATATCCTGTAAGTACTGCCTGCCACTTTGGCTTTTCTCCTCCCCACCTTCTTATTTTGTTGTGACAAATTATACAAAACATAAAATTTGCTATTTCAGTGACCTTAAGCATATTTTTGACCTGCAGCCATAGCACTGTGGCATCCGATCCCATCAGATTTTGGAAGCTAAGTAGAGTCAGGCCTGGTTAGTACTTGGATGGGAGACCGCCTGGGAACGCCAGGTGCTATAGGCTTGGAAGGACCCGGCAACCCACTCCCAAAAATCAGTCTGCCAATGAAAACCCTATGAATAGCAGAGATGCACTGACAATAGTGTTTCACCTATTGTACGTAGGGTCGCTATTAGTCAGACACTGACTGGTCAGCACCTAACAACAAGCATATTTTCAGTGTTGCACAATCATCACCATTATCCATTTACAAAAGGTTTTTACCATCCCAAACTGAAACTCTGTGCCTGTTAGACAATAATTCCCCATGCTTTCTTCCCCAGCCCTCATAACCAACATTTTGCTCCCTTTACGAATTTGATTTCTCTAGGGATTTCTCTCATTCAAGTGGGATCCTGTAGTATTTGTCCTTTGGTGACTGACTTATATCACTGAGCATGTTGTTGTTGTTGTTAGGTGCCATCGAGTCGGTATCCGACTCATAGCGACCCTCATAGGGTTTTCAATGGCTGAGTGCTTCGGGATTGCCTTGGGAGTGGATTGCCAGGCCCTTCCCCCATTTTTGCGGTGCTGGGAATTGAACTCGGGACCTCAGAGACTGCAGCACAGCACTCTACCTACTGAGCTAAATCCCAGCCCCATCACTGAGCATAACATCCTCAAAATTCATCCATATTGTAGCATGTATCAGAATTCCCTTCCTTTTTAAGGCTAATATTCCATTGTATTTATATAACACACTTTGTTTATGACACATTCATCAACAGACATTTGAGTTGCTTTCACCTTTTGGCTATTGTGAATAATCCTGCTGTGACCATGGCTGTACAAATATCTGTTTGAGTCACTGCTTTTAATTCTTTTGGACACATAAATCCAGAAGTGAAATTATTGGGTCATGTGATCATTCTGTGTCTAACTTTTGAGGAACCACTAATAGTTTTCATGGCAACACCACCGTTATACCTTCCCAGCAGCAATACACAGGGTTTTAGTTTCTCCACATCCATACAAACATATTTTCCTTCTTTCTTTTAGTTTTTTTTAAAAAAAGAACAGCCATCTGGTAGGTGGGAACTGGTATTACATTTTAGTTTGTATTTACCTAAAAGCTAATCGCCTGTAGTCATACCACTGTGGCATCTGATCCTGTCAGAGTGGCAACCGAACCTGTCAGATCTTGGAAGCAAGGCATGGTTGGGCCTGGGAACACCAGGTGCTGTAGGCTTGGGAGAAGGACCTGACATCCCACTCCCCCCTCAAAAAACAATCTACCATTGAAAACCCTATGAATAACAGAGAAGCATTGACAATACTTTTTATTGTACATAGGGTCACTATGGACACCAACTCAAGGGCACCTAACAAACACCACCACAATAGCTAATAACATTGAGAATTGTTTTATGTGCCACCTTGGCTTTGTGGGGATACAAACCACTGTGAAAATACTAGGACATCTCCAAAAGAAATCACAATTAGGGGAAAAAATATAATGAAAGTCAAAATTTAGCCTTTCATTCCTCCTTTCTCCTTAGATGCCTTATCTACATAAGCAAGGAAATGGAGTCCTACACCATAGACTTGGGGCAATTATTTCAGGATCATCAATTTGTTTCTTATTTTTATGTTTTGTTTTTAATTCAGCCTATTATAAAGCTACTTTTAATTGCAATTTCTTTCTGGAATTGTACGTATTACGTGATATGCTTTTAGAGTGGATTTAGACCTACAATTGCTAGGAAATGAATTTTCTGTCATCATCATCTCCAAGAAAGGAAATGTTTTCTAGCAGAGTATCCTCCCCCACCCCTCCCCTGTACACAAAGAAAGACTATAGGAGATGGTGATTGGAGAAAATTCTGACAGTATGTAGCATCCTTTCTCTTCCAGGAATGCTGGAAACAGCCCCCCACCCTGTTTTGCCTTTGCCTCATTATCTGGGAAGCAGACACTGAACATGGGCCCTGGGAGATTCACCCTGGCTCCCTAAATTCACAGCTGAAATTCTGATCAAAAGCTGTGCTTTAACCAGTTTGACTATGAAAGTTTTAAGGAAATAAATGACAAGCCAGTCCCCTTCCTGTTAAGGACTGAAGCTGTATTGGTAATTGAGAGAAATCTTTCCTGGGACTGGGGGAAAATATAGCTGTGTTTCTGGCCTTCTGATTGTTTGTGCTTTTACATCTGTTTGAACCTTGAATCACGGTTCTAGTCTGCACTCATGTTCGTAGATTCACTTTGGGTTTGTGTGGATAATTATTTCCCTGAAATCTGGACTTTGAAAAAGGTTATTGATACACTTAGTAGAGGCGCATATTGGGGGATGTTTCTTAGAGTTACTGGTGAAGCAATTTCAAAATAAGTAATGACATTTTAGTCCTCAAATTGCTATAGCAAATTGCCACAGAGTGGTTTAAACCACCGACATTTATTTCTCACGGTTCTAGAGGCTGGGACGTCCAGGACGCCAACCAGTTTAGTTCCTGGTGAGGTCCTGCTTCCTGGCTTACAGATGGCCACCTTGCTGTGTTCCCACAGAGCAGGGAGAGAGTGCGCAAGAGCAAGATCTGTGGTATCTTTCATACAACTATCATTGGCAAAGAAAATGGGATCATCCTGCTTGGCCAAGTGAAGCAGGTGACAGTGTAGAGGAAGGAAAAGCCCAGATAAAATCACAAATCTGGTAGTGAAGAAGATGGCAGGAAATGGACTGGTGGTGGTCCTCTACCATGTCTGCCCTGGCCTGTAAGTAGGAAAATGCTGGAAAGATGGCACCATGGTGAGAGATGTCTATGCCTCTACAAGTGGAGATTAGAAGAGGTGTGAAGTGGAGATAAAGCACCTACCTCTGGGAATAAGCTGAGCTGTGGTACTCCCAAACACTTAGCATTACAGTATATAATGCAGTATTCTCTAACATTCAATTATTATAGTCTTCAGCAAAGATAGACAATATTTCTTTACTTCAATTTTAATCTTTAAATGGTATCATGCTTCTGGGGGCTCATATGACCCCACAATGCACTTAACCACACTTAGATAGGTGCTACAATGCCCCATGTCTGGCATCTGCCCAGGGATCTGTTTTGACCTTGAAATACCAGTTAAGGGATAAGTCTGAACTTGATAAGCTTACACTTGATAGTTCCCTGGGTACCGCTAGTTTTGTTCTAGAAAATACCCTCAGGTCAGTATCATAACTGTGTCAGACTCAAAGGTGGCAGGCTGGACTTCTGTTTTTCTTGGTGCCTTGTAGAGGTCTGACAGCCCCACCCCAGAGAATAAATGAACTTCGAGCATATCAGTGGTATCCTAGAAGATGCTCAGACCTGAGTAAGAGGCAAAATGCTTAGTATGATTTGCTCCATACTGTGCCTATGGATGGAGAACCTCCCAGCCTTGAGTTTAACATGAGCAGCATTTTAACCCACTTATGAGTTCAGCTTATGGGAGAAGGATGTGGCAATCCACTCCTGAGGCAATCCCGAAACAATCAGCCATTGAAAATCCTATGAGGGTCACTATGAGTCAGACACAACTCAATGGCACCTAACAACAACAACATGAGTCCAACTTATCTGATCGTATACATTCTTAGTGGTGATGAGAAGCATCGAGTCTTTGCCATCTTTTTACCTTTAGCGCTTAACACAATCCCTAAGATAGAAAAAGCACTCTGGAGATGCTGGCTCTTGGCACTGATAATGGTCTGACCTGCACAGCTAGCTCTAGGAGTTCATGGAATGAAGCAATGATTGAGGACAGGGGTGTTTAGGACAGAGGAAGCACCAGTCAAGGTCGGTCTATAAGGTTGGAGGAGATCATAAAAGTGGAGAAGAGAGACAGACCATCCAAGCAGCGGGGAGAGGATGCAGGCTCAGGGGATGGGGTAGCTTGATTCTTGGAGGGCTAATGAAGACTCTTCATGAAAGTTCTATGGCCTGCATTGTGTGAGTGGCACCGAAATCCACCAGCTCCCAGACCCTCCCACTTGATCCACCATGCCTGGTCTCCCAACCCCGTCCATTGTCTGAAGACTGAGCAAGTGTGTGCATCATGCAAGAGAAGCCAGGTCCCCAGGGGATCACAGTAAGCACTAGGGTTTCCTGTCCACTGGAATGGAAAAGAGTTTAGCCTCTGCAGATTTCTTTGGAGTACCTCACTATAATTTTCACTTGATAAGCCTGTCACACTGACATATCAGACTGCAGCAAAAGTGGCCAGGACAGGCCATGGCACCAGATTTTCTCCTCTCCACACACTGTGTAAGCAGTCCTCATTTTTGCCAATGAAAGTACTTGCTAGATTGGCTCTTTATGAGTCTTTGCACTAATTTCTCTGTTATCTATCATTTGGAAGGAGAAATAGTTTTTCTTAGCAAGGATCTTGGCCATTGAAAACCTTATGAATAGCAGAAAAGCACTGACAGTAGTGCCAGGCATGGCACAGTGTTGGGTAGTATTTCGTCTGTCATATATAGGGTCACTGTGTGTCAGACCTGACTCAACGGTGCCTAACAACAACAACATCAAGGACATACACTTTTAAAAACAACTTGATGGGCTCTTGTCCTGCCAAGAATATTCCTTTGGGGATTGCTGTTGTTATTAGGTGCCATCAAGTCGTGTCCGACTCATAGCGACTCTCATAGGGTTTTCAATGGCAGATTGTTTTCGGGATTGCCTTGGGAGTGGGTTGCCACATCCTTCTCCCATGTTTGCGGTGCTGGGAATTGAACTCTGGACCTCAAAGACTGCAGAGCGGCGCTCTACCAACTGAGCTAAATCCCAGCCCCCCTTTGGGGATTAGGATTTACAAAAAGCCTCTTTGCTGCATTCTTTAAGCTATTGGCAAAGACAAGGTGGAGTTGGTGTGTTGGTGTCCTCTGGGGTGGGCTTGGCCCAGCCAAGACAGCCCAGATTGCAAGGAAACAAATTTTCTTTCCCTTTTGAAGATGAGAATGAGCAGCTCATTGGCCAAACTCATTCATTCATTCATTCATTCATTTGCAGTACTGGGATTGTTGAACCTGGGGCCTTGCGCATGCTAGGTAAGTGCTCCACCGTGGAGTTGCAGCCCCCGTCCATTTTTTATTTTTTATCTTGACACAGGGTCTCACTAAATTGCACAGGCTATCTCTGGCCTTGAACTTGCGATCCTCCTGCCTATGCCTCCTGAGTCACTGGGATTATAGGCATGCACCACCATGCCTGGCTCCATACTTGGTTTTATGATAACAAGTGGTGTGCCCTTCTTCTCTCAGCATCAAGGACTTTATTTAATGGTCATTTCCCTAAATTAAGCTCACGGATACAACATGCTGCAGAGAAACCTGACAAGTTTTTGCTGATGCAAAACTCAAGAAAGACCCCAAAGGAGATTCCCACTCCCAAACTGAAGTAGGCAGGTCTGAGGCAGGACAGCAGGCTGGGCAGGGTCAGGTGGACTTGGTCATGACCTCTGAGCTTTCTGCCTAGGAGAAACTATAGGCAAAATACTTGGAGTAATCCCCTTTTTCCTTCACTTCCTACACTCTTCTCTTTTTTTTTTTTCCTTTCTTTTTTTTCTTTTTCTTTTCATTTTTTTTTTTCCCCAGTTCTAGAGGGTTTTAATCCAGGGCCTGGCCCATGTTAGCCAAGTGCTCTACCACTAAGCTGCATCGCCAGCCCATTTGTTACTTTTTATTTTGAGACAGGGTCTCACTAAATTATAGAGGCTGCCTCTCGTCTCGAACTCACGATCCTCCTGCCTCCACCTTCCTCTTGCCTCCGCCTCCCGAATTGCTGGGGTTATAGGCATGTGTCACCAGGCCTGACTATTGTTCACTTTTTAAAACGAGGTCATAGGCCAGGTGCTGTGGCACACACCTGTAATCCCAGAAACTCAGGAGGGCAGAGTTAAAAGGATCCCAAGTTCAAGGCCAGGAGCAGCCTGCATGGCTTAGCAAGACCCTATCTCAAGATGAAAAATAAAAATAAATAAAACTGAGTCACATAAATGTTGACTTGGCCATGTGTCCAACTTCATTAGCTCTGCAAGACTAGAACTAGGATTGCCTACTCTGCACGAAGGTCTGTTTCCTGAAGCAAAGGCTCTTCCTCACCAAGGCATACCTCATCCTTTTGGACAGTTGACAGCTGGCTCTTTATGAAACGCCTATGTCCCAAGGATGGAACACAAGACCAAGCACCCATGACAGAGAATGCAGTGTGAACCCGTGGCCCCAGCAGAGGCCTGGAGTTTTGTCACGCGGCCCCTCCTCTCAGTACGGGAAGGGCTAATAGGAATGAGAACGTTTGCTGGCATTGCCAGCAGACAGCGATTGTCTGGCCCTATGTGTGAGCTCTGCGAGGTGGTGAGCATTGCCTTATCTGGCCCATCCTGAGCCCAGTCTGGACTTTGGCTTTAGAAATTTAGCAACTAAATTAGATCTGTTTATTCATCTTGCTCAGATGATCCCTGGAGTGAATTCACACTACCCAGACCCAAAAGGGATTTTTTTTTTTTTTTTTTTTTTTGTGGTCCTGGGGGTTGAACCCAGGGCCTCACGCTTGCACGCTCTGCAAGTGCTGGACCACTGAGCTGCACCCTCAGCCCATTTTTTTCCTTTTTGAGACAGGGTCTCACTAAGTTACGCAGACTGCCTCTGGTCTTGAACTTGCGATCCTCCTGCCTCTGCCTCCCAAGCCACTGGGATTACAGGCATGCGCCACCACGCCTGGCAAAAGGGATTCTTTTTTTTTTTTTAAGTGGAGTGTTCATTTACTATATCACAGTGAGATTTGTGCTCCATGGATATGCATGTTAACAAGCAAGCGTATTCTCTCCGCTATAGGAAATGCTCCAGGAGAAACCAATGAAAGCAGTTTTCTTTATATACAAGCATCCAAGAAGTAGAGTTGGACAGCTTTAGATGTGTTCATAAAGCCTATGTAGTCAGTCTCTGGGTCACCCTTCTCGTTCAGAGGACGTCGCGTCCCGCCGCAGATCTCTTTCTCGTGCCTGTTCAGAGCTGCGGATGCTGACCAGCTCTTCCCCTGCCCCTCCTTTCTCCTACGTTAAAACCCAGCCGCCACCACCTGGCCTTTCCTGTGTTGCTCCAGCAGCAGCCTGTGTAGTTCAGCAAGCATGGGTTGTTGGTTACAATTGGCAGATGTGCGGATCTGCTTCATTGATTGCATTTGGTTTGCCTGCTTTCCAAGGATTTTCAGAAAGGCCCACCAGCTGCCTTCTGGCCCTCCATGGAGTGGATCTAGTGGATGCTTATGCCATCGTGGGCTGAGTCTCGGCCACTTTAGTCTCAGATGCAAATCCTACATGGCCATATTTTATTTATTTGTGGGGCTGTGACTCTGTCTCCACTGCTTCAGGAAGAGGATTGGACTGGTTATCTGTGTTGGTTATTCTACCCCACCCACTCAAAATATTCTGGCTTCAAAGAGTGGGTACGGGATACACACAGCAGGGAGGGGGGACACATGACAACATTGGAACTGAGGTACACAAATTCTTCATTGTAGACGGTGTTGAGAGCAGTTCCCTGCTAGTGAATTCAGGCAGGGTGGTGTCCCCCAACATCAGTGGCATTGCCTTGCAAAGGCCCTGGGGTACTAAGGGTACCACGATGGAAGAAGCTGGGAGTAGCTAACATTCGTTACTTTTGTGCCCCACCTGGCAAGGCTTTGGGCCAGATGGGAAAACATCTTACTTCCTCTGCTCTCCTATTATCAGTTCCTGGAAACTGTCATTTCCGTAGCAGCTAAACGCTTCGGGGCATTTAGCCTAGAGAATGGAGGGCAAGGGATTAACAGGCATTCGCTTTACTGACATTTATTGAGCCGAATCCGAGTCAGGCAGTAGGAGGATGCAGACAGGGATTCATTACCGCTCTGGCCTTGGAGGCGACAGGGAGTAAACACATCAATTACAGGCCAGCCCTGCCGTGGCTCATGAGGTGGGCGGGCCGCTCTGCAGCAGCCCCTGCAGCTGAGCCGGGAGCTGGCCGGGGCCTGAGAAGGCGTCACAGGACAGGTGATAGTCAGTAGCGTTGGAGGGCGGGTAGGAATCTGCCAGAAGAGAGCCAGTCCAGGCTGAGGGAGCAACTCTGTCCCCACACAGCACCTGCAAGACCACCACATGCTCAGACAGTTTATTCCTCAAGACCCAATTACTAAGGACCTGATGTGCTTCCTCTGTATGACAAACGATGCACATTCAACTGGAAACACAATTTTATTCTTATTTATTTGTTTTGAGACAAGGTCTCACTTTGTTGCCCAGGCTGGCCTGGCACTCACGATGTAGACCAGGCTGGCCTTGTACTCACATTGATCCTCCTGCCTCAGCCTCCCGAGAGCTGGAATCATAGGTGTGCAACCACGGCGTGTGGTGTGGAAACACAGTTCTAAAACTATGACTTGGAAGGGTTGCGCTAGCTTCCCACTTGAGGATGATTGGGAAAAATATCATGTCTGAGTTTTCGGGATTATTTATTCTCTTAGCCTCCTACTGAGCACAGGAGAGAATGAGAAGAAGCCTGTACTGTGTTTTTGGTTCTTTTTTAATTTAATGTAATTTTATTTATTTTTTATTAGAAATTTTTTAATGTACATCTTAATGTGTTTCATTTTGACATGCTTTTCATTGTGACATTTCCATATATGCATTTTGATAAACATTATTCATATAGGTTACCCCTTACCCTCCCCTATCCTGCCCCCCCCCCTTCCCATCTAAGTTTCCTATCTAAGTCTTCTCTATCTTTTACTTAGTAGTTTTTTTCTATATGTCCTTGGGTTCCAGTTCTGTTTAAGATAGAAACTTTTCCTGTAGTGGTCTTTGTTTTTATCTTGTTAGAACAATTACATGCGATTTCTAGTCCATTTATATTGACATCATTCTTATCCCCCGCCCCTTTTAAGTGTTGACTCTCAGGAGCGTGCAGCAGCAGCAGGGAGATGGGAGGAAGACAGTGCATCCAGGGAGAAGGGGGCCAAATAAGTGCACAGGGAGCAAAATGACCAGCCCACTATGAGGAGACGTGGTGGCAAGCGCTGAGCGGAGTTTGCAAGGACCTGGAGTAGGTGAAGGTGGGACGGAGAGAGATCCCAGCTCACACCTGCACGTCAGGAAATCCCTGGTGGAGGCTGTGGGAAGAAGCCCGCGAGGCACCTGTAAACAGCTCGGGGCCCTGGGAGCCCTCCCAGCCTCTCAACTCCTGGCCACAGCGTAAGGCTTGGGTTGTAGCCAGTGCGCAGAGTGCACTGTGGGAGTTTAAAGGAGAGCCAGAGGACAGAGGGACACACGGTGAGGGGCCCGGGGCGGTGGGACGCAGAGCACAGGCATCTCCCAAAGGCGACTGCCGGTCTGCACAGGTGCCCAGCTGCCTCTCCATAAGTACGAGAAGGAGGGAAGGGTGGACGGAGGAGGGAGGATGGAAAGGAGAAAGAGATAAAAAAGAAAGGAAGCCAAGGAGGGAGAAAGAATGCACGCATGGAGGAGGCAGAATCTGGGTGTGAAACTCCAATTTGGAAATCCTCCCAGGGTGTGGTATCTTTGGTTAGCTCTGGGTGCTGCTGCTCGCCTCCACGCTGGGTGTCTGCACCCTCTGTGCTTGGGTCGGAAATTCATCACTCCTGAGAGTGAATTCTGGGTGCCACAATGTTGCACGCTGTGTTCCTAAGGCAGCGTTCCTGGCCGGGGGCAGCTCTCCTCACGCCTCCTCGCTGTCCGTGTCGTACCTCGGTTTCATAGCCAGCCTGAGTGGAGTCCATGTGTCTGGCCCAGCAGGAGCAACCTCAGGGCCTCTCCACTAGTTCCCTGGACTTTCTCCAGGTGATGTCCACATGGCTATGCCCGAATCCAAAACTCGCCTCCAGGTGGGTTAAGCTGCTCGCTTCTCACTCTGTGGGGAGCATTTGTCCTTCCTCCCCTCCTTCCTCCTCTTCCCAAGGTCCAGGCTTCAGTTGCAGCTGGGCGTAAACTTTAAGGAATGTGTTTCCCTTTTTCCCTCTGTCAGTCTGCTCTCCTTCCCACCCTAAATCTTTTCCTGATCTGCTGCCCCACTCTCAGCTTGTCCAAACCTGAGGGAGCGATGCAGGGTGTAAGTCCATAGCCTTATCACCAATGATGTGTTGCTGGGGTCACCGTGCACATGGTCCTGACATGTGAGACATTCCACTGTCTCCAGCCTGCTCTCTTCTAGGTTTGCAAGAAGTAGCTCTGAGAGCACACATAATCAAATAGATGTTTACAGAAACAACTGGGTTGCATTTTTGTAATGACTCAGGTCTCATTGGTCATTCTAGTCTGTAAAGCCAGATAATGTGCACAACCCTATTTTCCTCCCTAAGTGGGGCCTTGGGAATAAGTAGAAAAGATTTATCAGCTTTAAAAGCTTTCCTTTGTTGTGTTATTTTTTAAAAGTCTATCATATTTTCCAGAGTAAGATAAATAAAACTCAGATGCTTTAATATAGGCCCAAGACATTCATTCAATACTTGTTGAATTTTTAACCAAAAGCTAAGATAGAAGGACAAGCAATGGCCACCCAGGGCTTGGTTTGAGTTGATCTTGCTACTGCTTTTTAGAGACTCTTTGGGCTTGGGTTGTCTTTATGTGGCTTGCCTAGTTTGCACTAGACACAGGGGGATCGTGGTTTCGATTAGTTTGTGGCACTCTTGCCTAATTGCATACAAGTTTTCTTCCTTAACATGCCTTTGAGCAAATGTTCTGCGGAGGCTTGAGCTGTCTGTAGAGTTGACGATTCCATGGCTAGATGCTTGGAAATATTGGCACACAAAGATAAAGTTTAAAAGCAGGTCTAATACATTGTATCATCATGATCACAGCACAAGGCACAAAAGCAAGGACCAGAGGCAGTGTCTCTTCTCCCTCCTAGGTGGTGGTTGTTAGGTGCCACCGAGTCCTGTCCAACTCATAGAACCCTCATAGGGTTTTCACTGGCTGATTAATTGTGCAGTGGACTGCCACATCCTTCTCCCACGTTTGCAGTCCTGGGGATTGAACCTGGGTCCTTGGACAAAGCAGAGCAGCATTCTACCAGCTGAGTTAAACCCCCTTCTATAGTAGTGTAGGGGTTTAGGTCAAGATGAATGGTTGTTAGTGGATAGTTCTGGGACTTTCCACAACATTTTTAAATATTTTGCTTTATTTTCATGGTTAAAGTGTGAGATGTGGGACTGAGTCCCCTGGGGCTCATTTCCTCTATTCTCTACCTGATGCCAACCACCTGCCCTCCCACTCCAGAAGGCTTTAGCTGTAGTACTTTGAGAAGATTAGATTAAGTTGGTGGGTTGGAAAAAGAAAAAAGAGGGAGATAAGGGTGTAGGAACTGGCATTTAATGATTTCTATGTGATTGGCACTTCCTTGTTACATCTCGAGTACTTATCCATCGACCTACCTGTCTGTGTGTCCATCTGTCCATATTCCCCTCTGTCTGCCTTCTGTCTGTCTTATATTTTATACATATTCATATATATTGTACCTAGAAGCTCCTGAAACAATTAGTCATTGAAAGCCCTGTGAATAGCAGAGAAGTACTGTTAAATGAAAGTCAGAAAATGAGCCCCCCAGGCTGGGAGGCCTTTAAGAAATGACTAGGAAGGGTTACTTCCTTAAAGTAGAGTCGACCTTAATGACTGGACTGGAGTAAATCCCCTGGGACCTCCTTTTGCTGATGTGGCACAACTCAAAACGAAAAGAAACACAGTGACTGCAACATTGGGCTCAACATAAAAAGATCATGTACACGGCACAGTGCTGAGCAGCGTTTTGTTCTACTGTACATAGGATCACTGTGAGTCAGACCTACCTCAATGTCACCCAACAACAATAAATATATTACATCTCTATCAGTTGGGCATTGTTGTCCCCATTCATAGAATAACCTGAGACTCAGAGGATGAATAGTTTCCTCAGTGTCACTCAGCCAGTACTTGGTAGAGCCAAGATGTTAACCTGTGTCTTCCTCTAATTCTCAGGTTGAGGAAACTGTGCGTTAGTCAGCTCTTGGTCACTATAACAAAATACCTGAGGTATAAGTTATGAAGATAAGATGTTTATTTCAACTCACAGTTTTGGAGGTTCCCAAGGTCAGGCAATCCCATTGCTTTGGGGCCTCTGGTGGCATGTCACATTGAGTGGCAGGGGGTGTGTGGGATGGACCAAACTACTCACCTCGAGGCCAGGAAGCAAAAGGAAAAAGAGACTAGGGCCCCATAGTACCCTTCAACAGCACATCCCCAGTGACCTGAGGACTTCCCACTGGGCCCTGCCCCAGAGCTCCCACCACCTCCCAGTACCCCCACCCTGGGACCAGGCCTTTAGCACATGGACCGTTGGGAACATTCGGCATTCAAACTCCAGCACCGCGCCCCTCGCCCACTCTGAAAGCAAATCTGGAATCAGCCCTCAGGTAGAGGCAAGAGCCTTTCCTTGAGAAATCACTTCATTCCGCTCTCAGCCCTTCCACTTGGTTAGACTAGAACACACAATTCACGGTTGCTGACAGCTTACCTCCTGTCAGTGTGGACTGCTGCATTCAGATATTTTTATGTAAAATATTTTAAATAAATCTCAACCCCCAGAGGCACATTTTGCAGATCCTTAGAAAGTCTGCTTACGTATATAACTTTGTTTCCCAATCCTGCTGTCAGAGAGGCAGGTTTGAGCTTCTGCCCTGTCCCCCTGCATTCTACAAGGTCTTGTCAGAAGGGGTCTTTTTCTTCTTTATGTCGCCTCGCAGCTCTGCCCAGGAGCATAGCACTGAATTCAGGCAATTGGACATGATCATATTGGACTTTGGTTCAACGTGGACAGGTTCATTTTTCTCCAATCCCTGTCTCCCACAGATAGGCCCATAATGGTCTCAGCCATGTTCTCCCTGTCTGTCTCGCAGGAAGGCCACTGGGGAGAACATGAGGCATTGATTTTTATAACTGCAGGGACCTCAGCTGTTTATTTCTTTGACAAGTCACATGACCTTGTTTGCGACTCTGTTGGCCAATCTATACTCCACAAAACTCAGGGTACTCCAACCTCAGAGACAAATTTGGAAAGAGAACGTATATGGCATGTCCTCGTCTTTGTAGTGACGTATCTGGCTGCATAGCTAAAGGCTAACAGGACCTGGCTCAAGAAGGAGGTTCATAAAGAGTTAAAAAATCTGTTCTGCCCTTTCTGTAGGAATAAGCTGTCTAAGCTCTCATGCATTCATGTTTCATCTAGAAATTGCAGACTGCAAGACTTACCTCATAAATATGCATTAAATGAGACAACATGTGTAAGTCGTATAGTCCGATGCGTGGCACACAGAACATGCTCAGGAGACGCTTTCTAACTCCTGTGGGACACACTCACATAGTTTACTGTTGAAAAGCATTCCACTTGTCTCATTTAGGTAATGCTTGACTAGGGGATCTTGGGAGCAACACTCAACTTGGCCTTATTCGCTGCTCTATGGTCAGCATGTCTCATGATGTCCGTGTGCCATAAATAAATATCAGGAGTATTGGATTGAAGTGGCCTTTGTTTTTCCAGGCCAGAGCCCTGTGCAGATGCCCAGGTGTGCCACTGGCTGTGACCCTGAGACCATCACTTGATGGGAAATTATGACTCCTGAACCCCAGAATCAGATTCCATGACACCAAAAATGCCCCTGCTTTGTAAACTACTTATGCAAACCATAAACCTACTTTCAGCTTCCAGTTCAAGGTCTCAGGCTGGATGCAGGAGCTGCCACCTGTACATTGTGTCATTGTTTGTAGGTGCCATCGAGTCTAGTCCAACTCATAGCAACCCTTATAGGGTTTTTGGTGGCTGATTGTTTCAGGATTGCTTTGGGAATGGATTGTCACATCCTTCTGCCATTTTTGTGGTGCTGGGGATCAAACTCAGGTCCTCAGAGAGTGTAGAGCAGTACTCTACCAACTGAGCTAAACCCCAGTCCATTCTGTCATTAGTCATTGTTGTTAGGTGCCATTGAGTCCACTTCAACTCATAGCAGCCCTATGTACAGCAGACTGAAATACTTCCCGATTCTGTGCCAGGCACACAGTCTTATTTATGTTTAAGCCCATTGTTGCAGACACTATGTCAATCCATCTGGTGAAGGGTTTTCCTTTTTTCATTGACCTGCCACTCTCCCCACACGTCTGTCACTTTGCCACACTGTGGGGACTTATGTGTTGTGATGAGGCTGAAAGCTATGCCACTGGTATCTCAGATACCAGCAGGGTCACGCATGGTGGACAGGTTTCAGCTGAGCTTCCAGACTAAGACAGACTAGGGATTAGGCACTGGTGAACCACTCCTGAAACAACTAGCCATTGAAAACCCTATGGATAGCAAAGAAACACGGTGTCATTAGAGGGATAGTTAGTCACTGGTAGGAGGAGCTCCAGAGAGGGAAATTGATGCATGGAGGAAAGAGTCCAACACTGGACAAATGGGAGCTCAGGGGATATTTATTGAAGGTTTGCTGTGTTCATTCTAGTCTACTTGAAGGATGTCTTTTATAACCAATGCTGCTGGCCCCTAGGAGACTTCACTGCAAAAATAACTGAAAAATTATTACACTTGGGAAAATTTGGTTGAAAATTTCTTTTCCAGAGTACACATCCATTTTGAGGTTTTAACCTTCTTTGTTTCTCCCCTTTGGTGCTGGAGATTGAACAAAGGGCCTCATGCCTGACAGGCTATACCTCTAATACAACCCTTGTTTTTAAGTTAATTTAAGTATGTGCTGTTGCATGTACACATATATACACACCCAAGCATAAGTATTTGATGTAAAGCATTTCCTGTTTATCAAAGAACAACCAATTAAGAAAAATCCATTAAATCATGTTGAGTGTTAATGAAAGGTATAAAAGAGCTGGGCTTGGTGGCACACAGCTGTCATCCCAACACCTGGGAGGCCGAGGTAGGAGGATCATGAGTTCAAGGCCAACCTTGTCTACATAGCAAGACTTTGTCTCAAGAAAAGAAAGCCCAAACAAAACAAGATACAAAAGAAATAGTATCTATGACCCAAGAGCTCATTACCTAAGTAGGAAGATAAACATCAAGACCAAAATCATAAGACATAATCTTTTGAAATTTCTGGGGAAGATCCAAAAAAGAGGTGGGGCTTGAGCTAGATTGGGAAGAATGATTGGAGAGGGCAATGTTTGGAGAGGGCTGAGCCTGGTGAGGAGGGTAGTCCCTGAAAGGAAGAGCATCTAAGGACTCACTCAGCAACCTTTTGCTGTGCACATACTTTGTTCTGGGCTAGGTACTAATATTGCAAAACTGAATGAGATCCTGTTACCACCTTTGGAGAGCTCAGAGACTAATAGAGGAAATGATGGGATGCAGACAGACAGAAACCAACATGTGCGCCATGATGAAGGGGCCTGGAAGGCTGGAAGAGCACAGAGCATCCCTACTGTGGCACCAAGGTGGGGTCAGGAAAGATATCACGGAAAAGCCCACACCCACAGACACGCACACACACGTGCACGCGCAGACACACAGAGCTTTGCAAGTAAGCAGGTCAGTCCAGTGGACTGGAGGCAATAACATTCCCAGCACACTGTATAGAAAGGAATATTCTAGATGAAAAATAAAAGATGATAGCTTCCCCTGACCAGCTCCAAATTAACCATTCCACAGTGTGCTCGCTCTGGGTCAGAAGGCAAGAAGGGTGGTCAGCTAGGACCCCATGGCCAACTAGAGACTATTTCCGCCCGAAGAGGGATCATTTTTAATTCATGCTAGGGACTTACTGGCACCTGCCAAGAAACAAATGCACAAACTGCTTGTGCCCAGCCTTCCAGCCCCTGTTCATCATTCAGGTTGCTTGAATCCTAGTGTCCCCTCCACAAACACACATGCTTGCAGGGGCCAAGAAACTTTCTGAAAAAGCTTTCACAGGAAATGAATAGAGGAAGTGAGGATGAGAATCTGGGGGTGAACTCTTCCCGAATGCTCTCCTATAGTATTTGAATTTTTTGAAACTATGGCCACGAAATGCCTTTAAAAAAAAATGAAAACACCTGCCCTATGCAGAGCTTCCGGTGCACTGCACTGGGGAGGATAAGGGCATCTTAAGTCCTGACAAGCTGCCTAGTGGGCCCTGACCAGCAGCAGCCTGAGAAGGAGACCCAGGTCACGCCTCCCAGGAGCCCCCTGGTCAGACTCCTCATTCTCCCTGCAGCCACTGCAGAGGACAAATTCACCCGCCCTGCAGCGTGTAACGCGGAGTCCCACAGAGTCTTCAAGGAGCAAATGGGACACAGGACCTAGCCAGCAGGTTCCTTCCTTTCAGAGCCCAGCAGCACCTGACAGTGCTAAGGCTCCTCCTTCCCTTTGAAGTGGCCTGTCCTAGAGCTCTGTCCTCAGACCCTGTCTCACAGTCACCAGCTTGGTAGGTGGCTGGTATAACCAGCCAGGTCACTTTTGTTCATGCTGGGGCTTGCTGGCGCATGCAAAGAGATGCATAAATTATTCTTCCCCAGCCATCCAGTTGATGCTGAGTTTCCAGGGCATCTAAATTCCAGTAGCCCATCTGCAGGCATCCATGCCAAACATGCCAGTGGTGATTCATGGGGACTGTGGGAAATTGGTTAGAGAAATACCTGTCGATGGTCACTCAAAGCCACGTTTGCCTTAAATCACGGCTGCCCAAACACATATCCGTGCGCCAGATTAGGTCCGTGCGGGGTAAGTGCAGCCCCTGCTACGTATCTGCACGATCGCTGGAGCTTTAGTGCAAATGCTCATGGTGTTCACTCAGCATCCCCAGGCCAGACCCTGGCCCTGGCTTCAGGCCTCTCTCTCCAGCTGCCTCCTGGATCCTTCACTCGCACCCGCTCCAGCTCTCTGCAGCCTGCGTGGAAGTGCCATCTTGTCTGCCGTGGGAAGTTGGCACTTCGGATCGCAAAGAACAGACTCTCTCCAGTCACGTCAAGGAAAAAGGATTTATCATGGGCTTGGGGAGGAATGAGCTGGAAGCTCCAGCACCGAGGCAGCCCTGCCCGGCTTCCCTGCCAGCCTCACCTCTGAGCCAAGGTCTTTCCCCGCTGACTTTACCTCTCCCTCCCTCCTAGCCTGTGCTCAGTGTTTAGTCCAAATCTAGACAAGGTCCGGTATATTCGCTAGAGTTAATTACCCCTAGCCTGCAGCTATAGCCCTGTGACATCCTGTTCCATCAGATCTCGGAAGCTAAGCAGGGTCGGACCTGGTTAGTACTTGTATGGGAGACCACCTAGGAACACCAGATGCTGTAGGCTTGGGAGACGGACCTGGCAACCCACTCCCAAAAATCAATCTGCCATTGAAAATCCTATGAACATCAGAGAAACACTGACAATCATGTTTCACCTGTTGTACGCAGGGTCGCTATGAGTCGGATACCGACTCCATGGTGCCTAACAACAACAACAATTACCCCTGAGGTGAGGCTGTCTCGCTGTCGCCTGTGATGGATCAGATCGCTCTTGTTTCCCCTGCCTCACCCAGCACTGCCTGGAGCCGCTTCCCCAAGATGGGCAGTTTCTACAGAAGGAGGAGTTGGGATTGCCAGGCACTGTGGTTGACACCCACAGGCCACTCAGACGGACTCTTCATGCTGTGTTCTTTGCCACCACGGGTGGCAGCCCCAGTCACTGGTGCTGGGGACCGTCACAATATCTTGCCCTTCCACTCACTCACCAGATGGCCATCTTCTCTCTCTGATTCACTTTTGGAATCTCTGTTCCAACCATCACACCCGCCTCTCCATGACCCGCGGGACGCTCTCACTCGGCGTTTGGCCTCCAGCCCTCCTCTCCTGCCGCAAAGCTAGTTGCCCCCACTGTTACAGTGTTTGCGCCTTTCAGGGGCTTCCTGTCCTCAGCAGGAGAAGCCACACACCTCGGGGTGGGGACCTTAGCCCTCCATGGCCTCAGCACTGCCACTTCATCAGCACACTTATATTTTACAAAGAGGTAACTCCAGCCACCTCCTCTTGGTTTTAACCAGCCCATGCTCCTTTGCGCCTCTGCACCCTACTCCCTGGCTAGCCACTCCTGCCTACAGTTCCCTCTGTTTCTCTGCAGAGCGCCTGCTCATGCTCTGAGATGAAGCACGGGCACCCACCTCTTCTCCTCGTCCCCAGCAACGCAGGTTCAGTGTTGGCAACAGCCCCTGCTTAGCTCTGTGCTGGTTTCTTCCTCTGTCTTTGCCATCTGTTTTTATCTCTCTCTGGGCTCTTGAAGGCAAGAACTGGTTTGTTCTTATCACCTCTCCAGGGTCAAAACCAGTACCTAGTATAGTACCTCAGGGGTACCTAACAACAACAGTACCACCACCTGGAGGCTGAGTCTTTTGGGAGGAACCCCTCGTATCCAAACCCTAACTGTTGTTAGGTGCCGTCGAGTCGTGTCCGACTCATAGTGATCCTCTCAGTGTTTTCAATGGCTGATTGTTTCAGGATTGCCTCGGGAGTGGATTGCCACCTCTTTCTCCTATTTTTGGGGTGCTGGGAATTGAACCCCAGACCTCAGAGACTGCAGAGTGGTACTCTACCAACTGAGCTAAATCCCAGCCCCCAAACCCTAATAGTCAACAATAATGTATCATGCACTGAAATATTAAGAAGGTCAATTTCACGTGCAGTGTTCTTACCACAGAAACAAAGTACAATAAAATGAAGTTAGATGTAAATAAAGCTCGCTGCCTGCTGCCAGGCATGGCTGGCCCTTTTCCCACCACCGCCTCTGATACCAGCTCCTTCCTGTTCTACTTGCCCTCATCTCTGGTATCAAAAGGTACATGGGAAAATCAGAACCTGAGGTATGTAATTCAAGGGGACAAGAGGTATGTAAGAACACAGGTGAGCTATAGAGACTAAGGGACTTGAGAGACCAAGTAGTCACCACTGACCATTATTTGGATGTCCTTTCAACATACATCCATTTTCTCAGGGATGTGGATATGTGGCCAAGGGCAAAGAAGCAGAAGAACGCCATTTAATGTAAGGCAACAACCATGGGAAGTGCACGGGGCCTCTCCACAGGCGCTTTTATATTGTTATACCATTGCAATCTCCCAGGAAAACTGCTCCCTGCTGGGGCAGCTGCAGTGGGTCATTGCTGAGTTTCTCATTCATCCATGTTAGTTAAAAGCCTTCTCCATAGAAAACCTTCTCCTTTATGGAGTGAGTCCATGCCCAAGAGTGCCATTTTGGGTAACCCAGACTGCAGTGTCTTCTCTCCACAAAGGCAGGCCATTGGCCTTCAGAGGCAGGCACTCTGGGTTCTTCTGAAAAGCCTGAGTGAGGTGCATTGTTACTGTTTCCACCACCTCCCATAAAGGGGACATGCAGGACAGGGAGTCAGGTTAGGTGGACATGTCATGATCTCCCTGGACGGGGGCCGTGGCAGGCTCTCCTGCACCCCAGATCATTATCTCTACTTCCAAGCCTGGCCAAGGGTCTCAGCAGCCAACGAGGCAGCCTCTGCTTCAAGAGCATGTGCATCCATCCAAGCATTTATTCAGCATGAGCTGTGGCCAGGCCCTGCCCTGGGCCCTGAAGCTCTGAAGGCAAAGGTAAGATGTGGTCCTGCGTTAGGAGCTCATGGATAGGTCGGAGTTGCGGCCAGTGGAGGAGGTGACACTGAGGAGCTGTGCCCACTGATAAGCCTGGCTCCATAGCAGAGGGGAGCTTGTTGTGCAGCATCTGGGCCATGTGGCAGGGAGAGGTCAGAATCTTCCTCATACACCCCAGCTAGTGTCCAAGGGTGTGCCTGGTCAACAGAAGGGCAGCCCAGGGAAAGAACCCAAGCTTTACCTTGGTCCAGCAATAAGAAGTGTCCTGGGTGCAAGAAACCAGCCCTAAGCATCTTAGCCTCAGTGTGTGAGAGGGGGTGGGACAGTGGGGCCCATCACAGGGTTCCCCTTCCACGTGAATGGGTGGGAGTGAGCGCCAACCAGCCAACCTCCACAGGGGATTCCAAGTAAAGATGGAGCAAAAAGTGCAGTTCTCAGATGCCTTTAATGAATAAGCACAATAGTGAAGGACACAGACCTGGAATCAGGTGGAACAAGTTCAAGTTCTGGCTTTGCAGTGTGCTAGTCTCTTTGCCTTTAACCTTTGACTACTGATTTCAAATCAAAATATATGACAATAAGTATTTTATTTCCAGAAGTTTTTCATTACAATGAACAAAAGATCATGATTAGCAAAATCATTGGAGTGTATGGTATTAGTTTTGTAAAATATCTTTACCACTTTCTTGATTTTCCATCAAATTCATGCACACTCACTTTTTGACATGTGTCCCAATGGTAGTCAAAGGATTAATGGAAGGATTGTACAAGGACTCTTTTCACAGGTATGGTGTGAGGGGACCACGAGGAATAGCACTATGGCCCTGAGCTTTGTAGCTGCTGAGATGTAAACAGCCCTAAACCCAAAGGAATAAGGAGAGGGAGGGAGGAATTTCCAGATCAGAAAGAGAGTCCAGGAGAGTTAGCTCTCACGAAAGAAGGATAACCGGCTTGGAGCTGGATGAGAGGCAGCCAGGGCAGTAGACACCCTGCCTTTGGTTTCCCTCCTTTGCCATCTCCAGTGTGGTCCCTATCACCTGGTGCCCACCCATGTCAAGAGTGCTGTCCTCGTTCACCTGTGCACACAGTTCAGCCTCTAGCACACAGGGCAGAGTGGCTCTGCAAGGGCTGATGGGAAACATCATGAGGGAGTGAAACTGACATAAAAGAGTGCAGTACAACCCTTAGTGCTGGTCTTGACCCAAAATAAGTGCTCGTTCAAGGCTAACCTAGAAAAGCAAATTAGATCTAGCAGTATGTTTTCATGTGTGTGCAGCAGATAGATCACTGGCAAACTAGGTAGGGACAGGAACTCTGGAGTACTTTCTGAATGATAGTCCCATGGCTGGAAGGAGGCCATGGGAGGGTACTATATATGGACGGGGGTTGATTTTATGAGGTGCAGCCAACATTTAGTTGGAAAATTTTCGTGTTTTTCTGGACCATAAACTTTGCAGCCTGGAAAATGGGGGATGGCTTTATCATCATTGCGTGCCCACTGTTATTGTTGTCAGGTGCTGTCAAGTCAGGTCCATGTCATAGCAAACCAGCGTACAACAGAACGGAACTCTGCTCCACGCTGTGCCATGTATATGATCTTTTTATGTTTGAGCCCATTATTGTAGCCACTGTGTTTCTCCTCATTTTTGAGTCGTGCCACATCAGCAAATGGAGGTCCCACAGGCTTTACTCCATTCCTGTCATTAAAGTCAGGTCTATTTTGAGGAAGCAACTCTTCCCCAGGTGTTTCTTGAATGCCTTCCATCCCAGGCGGCTCATTCTCCAGCACTATATTTTGACAGTGCTTGTCTGCTACTCATAGGGTTTTTGATGGCTAACTGTTTCAGGAGTGGGCTGCCAGGTCCTTCTCTCTAGTCTGCCTTAGTCTGAAACCTGTCTGCCACGGGCGGCCCTGCTGGTTTTCTGAAATACCAGTGACAGAGCTTTCATCACAGCAACACACAAGCCCCTGCAGCATGACAAGCTGAAGGACATGTGCCCACAGTGATATATAATTTGTAGATTGTTTAAATTGTTTGATATATAAAATAAATTGCGCTTCAGGAGCCTTGGGAAAGATCACAGCATTAGAAGTGCTAATAGGCAACCCCATGACCACAGCAGCCCCACCTTCTATACATGAAGATAAACAACCCAAACTCGTTATTGATCCCTTGGGCCACATCCACATAGCCCTACTAATAAAATAGCCTGGCCAGGAGGCTCTCCATCAAATGTCTAGATCTGGGAGGATTTTACAGCCTGCATTTGCCATTCTGTTTTTCTCAGTATTCTTATTTTTCAAATCCTCTTTCTTAATTTTAACTCACTTAGGCCCCAAGCTAGATTCATTTCCTTTTATTCTGTCCTCAGTATACCCGCATGAACACGGTATTCCATACAAAAAAGAAAAATTAAAAAAAAAAAAGACAAGACAAAAAGAAATTGGAATATTCATTAAGAAAATTGGCACAAGAATAATAAATCTTTCTTGGAATTTTTTTAGAAGATATTTTTTTTTCTTGAAAAGGAAGCCAAACCATAAAGTAAAACACATTTGGTTGTTAATAAACAAAAATCTCACATATCTAAGATTTAGGGTTTTTCCCAAGATAAACTAACATTTTGCTCTGTCTGCTTTTCCTAGTGTGCACATTGCGTTTAGCCCAAATCCTCATTATGGGAAAATTTACATATCCATCTCCCAGCAGTCCCAGGGCTTTCTTGGGCAGTGAGGTATGTGCTTGGTGGTTTCGGAAGCACTGGCTGTTGTTCATTTCACCCAAAGCAGCAAATCTTTAAAATGAAATTTTCCAGGCACTCAGCCCCTTCAACAGCCATGTGAGGATAGGCAACTTTGAGTCTTATCGGCCTGCCAATGCCTCACAGCCTTGAAAACTGTAGTCACCCATTCCTTTCTGCAGGCGACCAGGGCTGTGCCTCTCGTGGCGGGAGCAGCTGAAGAATGGCAGTACCGAGGCTATGCTTTAACCTTTATGACTGTTCTTAGGTGCAGACAGCCTAATCCCTGGTGAGCCCCCAGTCCGCAGGTGCCTGTTCAGTTCTCATTAAATTGGTCTCTAGGCTGTTGCCTGTGTCTGTAACAATGATCAGATGTGGGAGGATTCAGGGCTTGCCTGGGGTAGGACTCCTGTGTGGCTGCCACTTTCTGGCCCCAGAAGTCAGATTTGTGCCATCAGTTTTGCAGCTGGCCTTCTAGAACCAAGAACTTTTGTCCCCTGCTCTTGGATCACTTGCAGCCTCAATCCTACGTCTTCCAGCCCCTGTGCTCCTAGCCGGAGCCAGCCCCAGCCCCATGCACAACCCAAGTCTGTTCAGGTCTTTTCCTAAGAGTTTCAGCCAATCAGACAAACTTGGGCAGGGGAGACAAAGAGCTTAAAACCAAAAGGAACATGAGGAATTTTCTAGTCTGGCTATCTGCATTTTCAGGGGTGCAAATTTTGGTCCCCCAAAATGCATCTGTGGCCCATTGGTGATAAAAAGAGCATTAAAACGGAGAGAAGAATGGAAATGAGAAGCAATGATTTGTTTCTTATTTAACTTGTTTTTTCTAAGCATGCACTCTGCCACTGAGCTACACTCTCATTCCCAGAATCCACAATTTTATGTAATGAATTATAGTTGGTGTATTCAATCAAATTTCTATTCCTATCACATTTGTTAGATGACCCTTGGTTCCTCCATATCTATAAGTTACTTGCACCAACCTCTTAGTAAGGCCTTTTGAAAATCATCTTTGCAGTGCTTCAAGGAAACCCCAGCTGGGGTACTGTGGTATCATGGTGTTGTAACTTGTGCCACCTCCTGCAGACACTTAGTGCATGTGATAGGCAAAATTGTAACTATCCAGATGCCCAGTTTGGGCATTGTTGTTGTTGTTAGGTGCCATCAAGTTGTGTCCAACTCATGGCGACCCTCATAGGGTTTTCAATGGCTGGTTGTTTCAGGATTGCTTTGGGAGTGGATTGCCACATCCTTCTACCATTGTTGGGGTGGTGGGAATCAAACCTGGGACCTCAGAGACTACAGAGCAGCGCTCTACCAGCTGGGCTAAATCCCAGCCCAGTTTGGGTATATTGGAGTGATAATGTGCAGGCCAGAGCACCCTGTGATAACTTGGTACTCAAGGTTGCAAAATTTCCTTTTCTTCCTGTAATTTTCTATATTGAATGAACCTGGAGGAGTCCTCAAATGTACACTAAGCATATATTTTGTTTGTTCTTCTCATCAACCAATCTATTAGGGACAGTGTTACAGACAAGATCAATACTAGTTACACACAGAAGGCTGTCTGATGGCTTTCTACAGTGTGTCGAATCTGGTTAATAATATATGAAGAGTTAAAGTGGGCTTAAATAGATGTATTTATCTCCGATCATTACCTGAGTTAACCCTTTTTGCTACTAATTAAGTCATAGTTTCACATCTGCCCCACCTTTGCCCATAGAATATGGGGTTCCTTTGCTGAGATTACATTTGCAATGCACACAGTGCATGTTTCCTTAACCTAATTGATAATGAGTCTTTCTCCCAGGCAAAGTACACACCCGCTACATTGGATGTACAGACACTCACATGGTGTACCATCTTGTCTTCCAGGCTCTGCGGCTACCCTCCTTTTTATGATGAAAATGACTCCAAGCTCTTTGAGCAGATCCTCAAGGCGGAATATGAGTTCGACTCCCCCTACTGGGATGACATCTCTGACTCTGGTGAGTCCCACAAACAGGACTCCCATGGGAGGCCCCTTCAACTCTTATACCCAGACCACCTGACCTTGATGGGCCCAGGGAGCAGTGGGGCTCAGGATGGCCCTGAGGCTTCTGTCTTCATCCTTTTGGGCTACTGTAACAAAATACCATGAACCTGGTGGCTTACACAACAAACATTTATTTCTCACAGTTCTGAAGTTCAAGATCAAGGCACTAGCACATTTGGTGCCTGGGAGGGCCTGCTTCCTACTTCACGGACAGCTCTGTGGTGGGTGTGCCTTCACACCGTGGGAGCTGGGGAGAGAGCTCTCTAGGGTCTCTTTTATAAGAGCACAATCTCTTTTATGAGAGCTCTGCTCCATGACCTAGTCACTTCTCAAAGGCCCCGCCTTTAATGCTGTCTTCTTGGAAGTTAGGATATCAGCATATGAATTGTAGGGGACACAAATATTTGGAGTTGACTTGAAGGACCAGTTTGGGATGCCCAACATGAGCCTGGCCAAAGGATAGGGACTCACGCGTCCACCTCTCCTAGCTGTGCTGTGGTCTGAATGCTCTGGGAATACAATATTATTAGCTTACATTTATTGAGCACCAACTGTGTGTTGAGCACTAGAAGCCCTGTATGTTTACCAACTCACTTGGTCGTTGGGGGGACCTATCACACAGGTATTTCTATTATCCCCATTTGACAGATGAGGAAACAGAGGTCCTGGAAGGTAGAATAACCTGATGAGAACTGTGCAGCTAGTACATGGCCATGGTGGGATTTGAAGGTCAGCTCTCACTCCAGAGCCCACCTAACTAGCTACAGTGCCACACCGAAACATTCCTAGGGAAGTTCGCCATCCTTTCTGGGAGTAAAGAGCAGAATCAAGGCCCAGATAAGGTGGCAAAATCTCTCTGGGTCTCAGTTTCCTCAGGAAGGAAATGAATTTCACCTCCCAGGGAGAGTAGTTAACGGTCCAGGTGAAATGATGACCAGGACAGCGCTTTGAAGTCTCTGGTTGGCTGTTCAAAGAAAGCCTTCTTCCTCAAGCTTCTAAACACAGGCCCAGAGTAAAGTTCTACAAAGAAAGAGCCCCATGGGGAATATTGGACTTCTAGACTCATAAGGGCAGAGGCTTCTTTCCCATAGACATCCCCACTCCCTCCCCACAAATGGTCCCTCTTGTATTTGTCTGTCTTTTTGGTGAATCTATCTATCTATATATATAATTCCCATTTTTGCCATAAGGGCAACACACGTGATATTTTCTTTCTTTTCTCCCATTACCCTTTCTTCTTGTCCCTGCCTTTAGTCCCTCATCTTTCCCTAAATAGGCCCCTTCTACCACTGTGACCTATGTTTTAATAATGAATATATATTGAAGTCTAACAACCACACGACACACATGATATTCTCAAAGTATACTTTTGGCACATCTCAGGCCCCTAAATGATTCTTTCCTTCATGCCTTCTTTTTGAACAGCAAAAGACTTCATTCGGAATTTGATGGAGAAAGACCCAAATAAAAGATACACCTGTGAGCAGGCAGCTCGACACCCATGGTAAGACAATTTCCCACTGTAAGAACTATGCCCCTGCATGCCTTCCACCCCCAGTGCTGTTGCTGTTCTCATTTATGAAACCCACACAGGCATTAATTTTGCTTCCTGCTGACCAGGGGCCCTCCCCTTCTATGCAGGCCAATGTTTGAACTGTTTTATGTCCTGGGGACACAGCTTCTGAACACACTCAAGAAATTAAGTGTGAAAAAGATAGAGGTAGTTTTTTCAGTTTACAGAAAGTTTCTGGGGATCCTTTTTATTGACAGTAACCATCCAACAAGGCACTAAAATTAGAGTGTTATTCCCTGAGTTTATTTCTTGGTAGTTAGATGGATTGACATTATTTGTATCTTCCCTTCCCAGATTCTGTTCCAGTGAGTGTTTCTTCAGCTCTGTTGTTAAGTTCTGTCATGTTAAGTCCAGCTCATAGCGACCCTGTGTACAACAGAACAAAACATTCCCTGACTCTGTGCCATGCCCAGCACTACGTGAGTGCTTCTCTGCTATTCATAGAGTTTTCAATGGCTGATGATTGTTTCAGGAGTGGGGTGCCGGGTCCTTCTCCCAAGCCTACAGTACCTTGGACTCCCAGGCAGTCTCCCATCCAAGAACTAACCAGGCCCAACCCTGCTTAGCTTCCAAGAGATTAATTGATCTCTTGATTGAATAATTGATGGTGTTCTACACATTTTCAGCAGCAGGCTTAGGGCCAGCTTGTGTTTGTACCACTTACTGAGTTAGAGCTCAGCTTCATCATCCACCAGCTGTAACTTCGGGTTTATACTCGACTTTTCTAAGCCTTAATTTTCTCATTGTTAAATGAGAATAACACCACCTAATTTACAGAGTTGACATAAGAAATAATGAAGATAATGCATGTAAAAGGATTAATATAGTGTCTGGTACAGAGCAAATGGTTAGTTGTAGCTCTTTTATTAAAGCGCTGTGAGCACCCATTTAGAACCAAACGCCCAAAGTAGTAAAAATATGCAGTGTGTTAGTCAGGCTTAACAAAATACCTGAGCTGATCTACTTCAAAAGAGTATAGGTTTGTTTGGCTCACGGTTTTGGAAGTTGCAGTCCTTGGTGGGTTGGCCCCATTGCTTTTGAGCGTGTGGTGAGGCAGCATGTCATGGCAGAGTGTGTGTGGTAGAGAAAGAGGCTCACCTCAGGGTGGCCAGGAAGGGAGAGAGGAAGAGACCCGTGTCCCACAGTCTCCTCTAAGGGCACACCCCCAGTTAGGCCTGCCTCTTAAGGTTCCCACCACTTCCCATTAGTGCCAAAGTTGGGACTAAGGCTCTGGGGAACATTTAGATCCAAATTCTAACTGCCTGTGTAGCTCAGTGGTAGAACACTTGCCTAGTATGTACATGGCCCTGGGTTTGATGTACACGGCCCTGGGCACTGAAAAAAGAGAAGAGAAGAGAAGAGGGGAGGGGAGGGGAGGGGAGGGGAGGGGACAGTAAAGGAAAGAAGAAAGAGAAAGAAAATGAAAAAGGACCTTGAATTCAGGAGAAAGGCCCCTTCAGGAGCATTGTAGAAAACTGTCTCCTGTTTGGTGCACCATCTTCTGTAGCATTTCTTCTAGGGTCTCCCATGCTGTTAACTTTCCTTGGGGGACTTGCCTAGGGGTGGTGTGGTGACCTGGTTGCACACTGCTTTAATTTGTAACATTTGCCATTTGTTGATTCTCTATCATGTTCCAGGCACTGTGCTGATTGTTTTAAAATATCCTCTCCTTTTTTTCTTTATAATAACCCTGCAGGGTAGGTTTTGTTTGTCTTCATTTCAGAGATAAGGAAATCAAAAGATAAAATAACTTAGCCAAGACTGAAGAGCTATTGGCAAAGCCAGGATCCCAGCCAGAAGCGTCTGGTTCCACATTGAATGTTCTTCATTGCCAGGCTTGAAGGAGAAGAAACTGGGGAGAGAGGAAAGGGTAGGGTGGAAGGAAAGAATTTTCAGAAAAGGTAGATAGTTTTGATGGTATATCATCTTAATATCTTTTAACAAGTCACTTTGGCCCAATTACTTGATCCTAAGATAGTATGTTGGGGCTGGGATTTAGCTCAGTTGGTAGAGCGCTGCGCTGCAGTCTCTGAGGCCCCGAGTTCAATTCCCAGCACCGCAAAAATGGGAGAAGGGCCTGGCAATCCACTCCCAATGCAATCCTGAAACAGTCAGCCATTGAAAACCTTATGAGGGTTGCTATGAGTCGGATACCGACTCGACGGCACCTAACAACAACAACAAGATAGTATGTTGGGGCTGGGATTTAGCTCAGTTGGTAGAGCACTGCTCTGCAGTCTCTGAGGATCCGAGTTCGGTTCCCAGCACCACAAAAATCGGAGAAGGATGTGGCAATCCACCCTGAGGCAATCCCAAAACAGCCGTTGAAAACCCTGTGAGGGTTGCTGTGAGTCAGACACAACGGCACCTAACAACAACAACAAAGATTGTATGTTGCATCACACACAATAGGCCTGTAAAGCTGTAAGACTTTTGAGATAATTTTACAGAAGAGGAAAGGGCTCAAAAAAGGTACTTCAGAGTCCTCAACCTGTATCTCTTCACAAGGTACATTAGCTGCCCCCTGTAACCTGAGGAGTACTTAGGGACCTCCACTCAGGTGAAGCCCGGTCCTGGCCCTGTTGCAGAAAAGAATTTTAGGACGAGTTAGAGTGAAACAAAGTGAGTTTATTAAGTAGAGATAAGAGACAGTGTATATGTTACATTTAAGCATAAGCATTCAGGGAGGAAAAGAGGTGCTTGAAAGGGTAATAGTACATGTCTAACATATGGACATGGGCTTCTGAAGAGAGAGAATCATCCCTGAGTGTCTTAACAGTAGCTATATGTATGTTTTTGTGGCTTTTGAAGTTACATTATTCCAAAGATATAATTTACAACCACATTTAAAGATTAAGCAAAGTTTAAATAATAAAATTAAGTAAAAAATATAAGAGCTGGTTCACTTGTTTCTTGTTTTTCCTATCTTAAAGAATTTTCTTTCTTTCTTTTTTTCTTTTTTCTTATTTATTTGTGTATTTATTTATTTTGTGGTACTGAGGGTCGAACCCAGGGCCTTGTGCTTGCATGCTCTGCAAGTGCCGGACCACTAAGCTGCACTCTCAGTCCATTTTTTTTACTTTTTTTGAGGCAGGGTCTCGCTAAATTATGCAAACTGCCTCTGGTCTTGAACATGCAATCCTCCTGCATCCGCCTCCCGAGTTGCTGGGATTACAGGCATGCGCCACCGAACCCGGCTACAAGAATTTTCTTTTGTAAGTGAAATAGTAAGGTGGTTTGATGAGGTGCAAGATTTAGGTTTGGAATGGGAGCGCAGTGCTAGTAAAGTTAAAGTCCAAGTTTATGAAAATTCAGGCCCGAAGTAAGCATGGCCTGTTTGTTATTTCTAACCCTCTTGTTTGAGATCCCTTAGGAAAATGAGCATTTTCTCCATGTAGATCATCTTTATTGACTTGGGCATTTGTGCTGAAGTCATTCACGTTGGCCAGCAGGAGATGTAACCAGATCCCAGAGCGAGGGACTTCTTTCCCTTCCCATGTCCTCTAACATCTTCTCTTTCTGGCCTGCCTCACAAGCTGTGGTCCCCAGGTACCCATTCCCCTGAGCATCACGTGTTATGCTGCACTTGCTCTTCCCACCTCGTCCAAGTCCCCCAGGACTAGGAGGGGCCTCAGGAGGCAGAGATGCCTTTCCCCAGCCTCAGAACACACCGCTCCAGGCAGGGGAGGGCTCTTGGTCAAGCACTCCTTACGGGAGGCATCAGCACTTCTTACCAGATGTTCCCCAGCCCCGTCGCTTGAGGTTTTGCCTAGTAAGGAACCAGCAGGCTGCTCACTGGTTGGCAGAGCAGGGAAAGGCAAGCAGCAGGGTAGACCCATCCGCATTACAGGGCAGCTCCGTGCCAGGGCTCATTTATCCAGGTCGGCTTGTTCTGAATAGCTATCTCGAGCTTCTTTGACAAGCGAACTAAAATGACAAGCACCAGAGAGATTAATTTATTATAAGGAATTAAGGCATCGGCTCACGTGATTATGGAGTCAGATGAACACAAAATCTGCAGGGAAACCCAGGGAGGTGCTGATGTGCCCCAGTCTAGAGGCAGAATTCCCTCTTCTTCTTTTTCCCTTCAACTGATTGGATCACGCCCACCCATATAATCTGCTTTGCTCAAAGTTCAAGGCTAGCCTGGGCTACATAGTAAGACCCTATCTCAAACAAACAAACAAAAACAATAACAAGAAGAAAACAAATGTGATTATGCAAGTGCAGTTCACATTGTGAGTGTAGGAGCTCAAACCAGAGAGCAAAGGAGCCCTGAATGAGGCTATCTACCCATAGCTTCACAAGTCTATGTGTGCATAGATTTAGAAGGAAATTCTTCCCGGTCAGAGCATGGGTTGCTTCCTAGACAATCTGAGTATCCACTGAGATCCCCTTTAAGAAGCCATGCCTCCCATGTTGCTGCTGAATAATGCTGAAGTCAGTAAGACTGAGTGTTGGACGGACAACATCATGACTGTAGACCTCCTACATTTTGTGAGCAGCAGTGACCATTTTCATCGTGACGTCCCTTGGAGGAGGACTGTGTTCTGCTGTTGTGGTCCAAGGCTGCACCCTTCAGTGCTTTGAAGACTGCCTGACAGAGCCTCTGGGCCACCTGCTGCCGGCTTGGCTCCGACCCAGCTCCAGCAAGCCTAGGACTGTGGGAAGTGAGCAGGAAACTCTGCTAAAATAGCTCAGAGTTTGCATTTTCCATGCTGAACCGCAGGGAAGGTATAGCAAGCAGAGCTCGGGCATCAGGCCTGGGCTCAAGGTGTTGCAGAGCGTGCTGCTGACAGGCAGGTGCAATCTGATTCCCAAGTCTCCCCAGCCTGTTTGGTTTGGAGCCCAGCTCTGGCCTACAGCAATGCTCAGCCTGAGGAATTCCACACTTCCTACCACTTTGGCCCAGTTGTTTCCAAGAAAGAGCTGGCCACCGACCCGTTGGAACTGGGATCCTTTCCCAAGGACGTAGCTTTGAAAAATGGCACAAGAGAAAGCATTCCCATGAGCTCTCTCGGAGAAAATAGCTCGATAAAGACATCTGCAGTTCCCTGAACCTGCTCGTTCCTCTTTGTTTCCCATTTCCCCATTGGATGTGCTATTTCTATTTCACCGGTGCGTGTCTGGGAAAGGGGGACACTTGGCAGCTTTTGGAAATGAACACTTGGCTCACTTCAGTTACTCTCTGAGCCTCATTGGGGCTGCGTGTATTCAGCTCTGCTGGGAAGAGAGGAATGTGTTTAGCGAGGAAGTTGCTTTTTGCTGGGAACATCAAATTGGAGTCTAAACATAGGCCAGCCCCACATAAACTCAATGTCTGGTTCCTTGACTGTGTTTGCAATTCTGAAGTGAAAGTAAGGCCACATGGGATGAGTCCTTGTCTGGATAAGCCCTGAGCTCGGTCCTTTCACTTCCCATACCAGATGGAAGTCACAGCCTGTGGTATCCAGCCTGTCCCGTGTCCAGGGCAGTCTGGGTCTAGAGGATAAAAGGTTTCCTCCTATACCAGGCACCTTCCATCCAGGAAGGGTATTCTGGGACTCTGGCACCTGCCCCACAACTTTTCCAAGATTCAATAAATTCTTTTTTAGACCGTAGACACCAATCCAGAATTGAATAATTTGGTACTAAACGAGAAAGTCTGCAGCCATACCACTGCAGCATCCGATCTCGTCAGATCTTGGAAGCTAAGGGAGGTTGGGCCTGGTTAGTACTTGGATGGGAGACTGCCTGGGAACACCAGGTGCTGTAGGCTTGAGAGAAGGACCTGGCAGCCCACTCCCAAAAAACAATCAGCCACTGAAAACCCTATGAATAGCAGAGAAGCACTGACAATAGTGTTTCATCTGTTGTACTAGGAGCCAGACACTGACTCAACGGCACCGAATAACAGCCAATCAGAAAAGGGAAATGGAAGGGTCAAAGCCCAGGAAAGACTGAGAGTGGAACATGGTTTCTTTGGACCTGGGGAAAAAGTCGAGTGATAGGGTGTTAAGGGAAGATAATAATGTGATGGAGGAGGGTGTGTGGGAGAGAAGAATGGCCTGTGAGTGACCGCCAGGAAATTCCTAAAACTAGAGATTGTAAATTAAGAGAGAGGGAGATGCAAGACTGTAAAAGAAAGAGAGAGAGCGAGAGGGAGAGAGAGAGGGAGAGAGAGAGAGAGAGAGAGAGAGAAAAGAATAGAAGAGAAGGAAGGAAAGGAAAGG
This sequence comes from Pedetes capensis, assembly GCA_007922755.1. Taxonomy (NCBI): domain Eukaryota; kingdom Metazoa; phylum Chordata; class Mammalia; order Rodentia; family Pedetidae; genus Pedetes; species Pedetes capensis. Next base: position 50,338 of record VMDO01005500.1, on the reverse strand, counting down.
AATGGAACTACAGAGGAGGAAGAAAGAGACTCTTGGGAGAGGAGTGAAGAGCACTTTGCTAATTGGAGAAGGCACAAGAACTCCTGTAAAGATTGCTCAGGCCCAGCTGGACGTAGAATGGATGTGGCTCTGAGAACTTTCTAGGGAGTGCAGGGCTAGAGGGTGCACCAAGCAGGGTTGAGCTGAAGCCCTGAATCCTCTCCTGGAGGCTGGAGAAGGTGAGGGCCGCAGGGCTCTCGGGTGCCAGGTGGAATGTCATCAAAGAGCTTAGCTCCACTGGGCAGAGCCAGGAGGATGGAGATGTTGCTGAGAGCGCTGGGATGTGGACAGGTCCCTGGAGCAGAGGCCCTAGGGGGCCTAGAGCATAGGGACCTCAGGAAGCTGGGTCCTGGGGAAGGATATAGCGATCAGATCAGGCAAGAAGCAAGTGCGAGAGCTGAGAGATGAAGCCCACGGGCCTAAAGTTGGTGTGGAGGGGGAGATGGGAGTGGGAGGGAAAGGAATTCAGGTGGCCCTGCCACTGTGGATCCGAATGTTGCAGGAATTGGGTCAAAAGAGGGAAAAGCTGAGAGGCAGGGAGGGAGGTGATCTAGAGAGCATTGGCAGACCCTGAGAAGGGGGCACATTATGGACTTTGAGGTGATGGTGGTGGCATTTGTGGGTATAGGAACAAGTCACTTGGAAGCTAAGCAGCCTAAAAGGGCAGCAGCCAGCCACCCTCTCTCCAGCCTCAGCTTTCCTGGGGATGTGACAAGGGTTCCTGGGAAAGCAGCATAGGACCCAGTGACTGAGCCCCAACAACCCCTTTTGAGGAGTTCTCTGCCTGTGTTTCAGGATCGCCGGTGACACAGCCCTCAACAAAAACATCCACGAGTCTGTCAGTGCCCAGATCCGGAAGAACTTCGCAAAAAGCAAATGGAGAGTAAGTCCCGGGCTTGCTAAGTTTTCAGGGACTTTAACCACTTTCGTGAAACTTGCTGTAACATCTGAGCGTGTCCTGTTTCTAAAAAGTAGCTGTAGTCACAGCTCCTGGGGAGGCTGAAGCTGATGATCGCAAGTTCAAGGCAAGAGGCAGCCTGGGCAACTTAGCGAGATCCTGTCTCAAAAAGGGGCCTCAGGGCACAGTTCAATGCCAGGACACTTGCCTCATATCCTAGGTTCAACCCCTTAATATTGCAATAAATAAATAAATTAATTAATTAAAACATCACATTTTAAGATATATTATTATATATGCCTTTTATTCTAAAAGTCATTTCTCTTAAATTATGGAAGAGAATTATTTTGCATTTGTTCTATATATTTATGATATCAGAAGCAAGCTATTTTTTTAATCCTCAAAATAAATTTTGATGAGGAAGAGATTTAAATAAATTCCCACACTTTTGGAAGAAGGCGCATAAATACAAGTTTTTCTTCCAAAGTGTCGTGGGAATATTTTAAGAAGTTTGCAGTGTTTAGGGTGACTGGATAAATAGAAGGAAACAGTCAAAATCTTTCCTGACAGGCTGGAATATTTTGTCCTTTTTTTTTCTTCTTTCTCCTTTCTTAAATTTCAGCAAGCATTTAATGCCACGGCCGTCGTGAGACACATGAGAAGGCTACATCTCGGCAGCAGCCTGGACAGTTCGAATGCAGGTGTCTCGAGCAGCCTCAGTCTGGCCAGCCAAAAAGACTGTGCGTATGTAGCAAACCCAGAATTCTTTAGCGGGCATCTGACGTCAGTCTGGGTGGAGGGGAGGGAGCTGTCCTCCTGTTTGCCAGGCACATACTGAGTGCCTACTGTTTGCCAGGCATTTCCACTACATTATCCCATTTAACACGCATGACCACCCTCAAATATTTTTTAGTATAATCACTTAATACTCATACACCCTAGGTATTATTGTTTCCATTTGTAGATAAGAAATCCGTGGCTTAAGCTCCACGCAGCCAGGTCTGTTTGGATGGGACCCATCTGCTTGTTGGTTTATCTCTCTCCCCTCCACAGTTTATTTTTCTTTCTTCGTTCCTTCTTTTTTTTTTTTTTTGATTTCCTATACTTATAGGTTGAACCCAGGGCCTCACACATGCTCTGTAAATGCTGTACCAGTGAGATGCACCCTCAGCCCGTTTGTTTTACTTTTTATTTTGAGGCACGGTCTCACTAAATTATGCAGGCTGCCTCTGGCCTCAAATTTGGGATCCTTCTGCCTCTGCCGCCCAGATTTGCTGGGATTACAGGTGTGCATGACCACACCTGGCTCCAATTTGTTTTTCATTGAGCAGTCATTCCACAGACTGAGGAAGGGACAGTAGAGTCCTGATGGCCTGATCTCACTTACTCCTAATGTATATTTTTTGAAGAAGGTGGTAATTTGAGCTTATTTCTAGGCAATGCATTAATTGGCTTTGCAATAAAGGTAACAGCAAAAATATTTCATTATCCCTCATCTTTGCGTGGACTATGACATCCTTGAGGGCGTACTTATATTCTTTTCATTTCTGTCTTCCACTCTGCGGTCTCTATATTCACCTTAATCTCATACTTGGACATTCCAGTGGCTCCTCTCTACACCAGAGCTATTGCTTTGATCAACCCCATCAGCCCCCTCCTCCCTAACCACTATGTTGCTCGTCAGCTTGACCCCATCTCGAGTATCATGCTTATTCCCATTTGGATCAAAATAGAGTTCCCTTTCTCTCTAAAGAGTCATCCCATTGCCGGGAGCAGTGGTACAGGCCTGTGACCCCAGTGCTCAGGAGGCAGAGGCAGGAGGATCATTTGAGACCAGGCTGGGCTACATAATGAGACCTTGTCTCAAAAAACGAAGTGCTATGGATGTAGCTCAGTGGTAGAGTACTTGCTTGGCATGCCCAAGGCCCGGGTTCCCATCCTCAGCACCACCAAAAAAATAATAAATATATAAATAAATAAATAAAATAAAAAAAAATTTTAAAAGGCATCCCATCTCATTTGGGACTGTCCAGCCCTTAAATTTTCCCAAGACATCTCTATGAGCTTCCTTGACAGTTACATACCTCTGCAGACCACAGTCATATGTCAGCATAAATCCTTTCCCCTCTCTGACCAATGGGATCTCTACAACTGATCATTTCTTTAAAGATTCATACAATGGCATCAATAGCAAAGCTCATCTTAATAACTGCATTCCTGGATCTCCTTATATCTATACAAACTGGGCTGGGGACATGCACTGCTGGAACTGAATAGCTGCTGGTGCATCCCACCAGTGGGACCTCCCAAGGCCGACAGAAACAACTTAAGAAGGGTTTATTTTGGCTCATAGCTTCAGAGGTTTCAGTCCGTGGTCAGTGGGCGCCATGTTTCTGGGCCTGTGGTGAGGCAGAGCAGCATGATGGAAGGGCGCAGTGGAACAAAGCTGCTCACCTCATGGCGGCCAGGAAGCAGAAAGGATTGTGAAGGAAGGGGCTGGGGGCAAGATAAACCCTTCAAAGGCACACCTGCAGTGCCTTTCCTCCAACTAGACCCCACCTGCCAGTCATCCATTCAGCTATGAATTCATCAATGGATTAATCCATTGACAAAGTTAAAGCCCTCATGAGCCAGTCACCAGTGAACACTGTTGTAGGACCAAGCCTTCAAACATGAACGTTTGGGGACATTTCATATCCAAACTGTAACAAAGGCCAACACATCTACCTAGGGAGGGTTTCAGTGCTGGCTGGAAGGAATTTTTCTAGGTCAGGGGGCTGTTGAGTTCACATTAGAATAGAGGAACATTCTCATTTCAGTGTGCTCTGTGTCACTAAGTGCTGCTTATAACATACCAACCAGGGGCCAGTAAGGGATATGAGGTTCTTTCTTCATTCTTAAAATACTTACTTCATGAAGTCATAATCAATGAACAGCAATGACAATATATTTTCATATATATCCTAGGGCCTAGGGCATAGTAAGTGCTTAGTAAATGGGGCCTTACATATCATGGTGGCTACACTGTGTCATGTCCAAATATAAAGCAGTTATAATTCTAATGAAAAAAGGAGAGTTGGGTCTATGAACAAAGCATTTGAACCCAGTGTGAAAATTTGTCCATAGGTAGGTAAAAATGGAGATTTTGGGGCTGAAGCTGTAGCTCAGTGGTGAATCACATGCCTAGCATGCAAGAGGGCCTGGTTTCCAACCCCAGCATTGCACACACACAAGAAAGAAAAATGCAGGGTCAAGTGAGTAGAAGTTTGGACGCCCACAGTCCAGCCTTACTGGCCCTCCCAGTGGGAAGGGAGCTGCAAATTTGCTTCTGAAGCTCTGAAGCTATGTGTCTACTGCTCCCCTGCAGGTCTGGCGCCTTCCACGCTCTGTAGTTTCATGTCTTCTTCATCGGGGGTCTCAGGAGTTGGAGCTGAGCGGAGACCCAGGCCCACCACTGTGACCACAGTGCACACTGGAAGCAAGTGACCGGCTCTGGAGGTGGGACCCAGGGGGCGGGGCCAGGGAAGGGAAGCCCCAGGGCACCAGGCCACAGCCACTCCAGCATCGGAGACCCCACCCCGCATGGTGCCCTAACCGCATAGGACTGGAAGACCGACGTTTTTTATGGCCATATTTTATACTGCAATTCTGAAGTGTTCATTTCTCACAAACTCTACTGACTCAAGGGGAGCTGAGGTCATAGGATCTGGTGCTGTATATACGAACCTTGCGAAGCTCTAACTGAATGGACCTTCTTATTTCTCTCTCCCAACTCCACCATTTCCACTCTTCTCAGTGTAGGCAGCCGTCTAGGGTGTATTTTTTCATGGAAAAAAAAAAAGGTTTCAACTGGATTATTTAAATATTGGTAAATATTGTGCATTAGGCTTTTTTTCTTTCGAGAAGTGTCTTTTCGATCTGTACTCTCGGTTACATGACCTACATCGTTTGCTCTTCAATAGTAGTTTTATGTTAACCTTTAAGAGATTTTTTTTTCCTCCAAGGGGAATTTAAAGGTATTTTTAAAAATTCTAATGAGAGGATCAAGAATCCGTCTCCAAGGCTAAGATTGCACTTTATTTCCATTTCTTCGCCTTCTCTCCCTTCCTGGGAGGGGCAGCTCTACAGGAGGGCACCCCTGCAGCTGTGTGGGGCTCTCTTGTCTCCAGGGAGGTTTAGCGGGGAACCTGGAGTAAACCTGTCCTAGCAGCTCCTTGGCAAACCCCGCACCAACCACAGCAGAAATGAAGATGCCAATTCCCCAGGACCCAACACTCCACTTCCCAGGGGAACCCTGCTCTGTGAACAAGGCACCCCTGTGCCAGGGTTTAGGAGCCCCCCTTGCAGAAGAGACAAGCTGCTGCACCGTTTCAAGTGAGCCCACAGGCAGCCCTCCTTCCTCCTGAGGGGTGACGGATGACACTCTGATCTCAGCTATGCACTTTTCAAAGTATCCACACTCTTTTTTTAAATGCATTTCTAATCTTATACTCAAAATAGCCTCTAACACACACAACTCGTTTCTCTACTTTCTTACCCTTTTTTCTCATGAATATTATCCAAGAGAGGGCACAAAAACCATGTGCTAGGGTGGTGAGGAGACGTGACCTGCCTAGGGAGCAAGACATCCGCCACCCCAGAGAGGACTCAGCCAGGCCCAGCGGGTGCATGACACCTTGGTCCTCATTACGGGAATTGAAAATCAAAGGCCTGCGATGATAGGACCCCCACATGCAAGCTGGGGACTACAGGAATTCAAAGGATGTGGAACTTTTAACGCTAAAACCGGGAATGTCCTATAAAAGCTAGGCTGTGTTGTTCACCCACATGGTGGCCAGGTGTGCAGGAAAGAGCGAGCCCTATCCAAGGACACTCTTGGAGACCCAGGCAGGTGGCTTCAGATGGTAGCATCGTCGAAGTCCTCCCTTGGCTCTTATGCCCACCCAATGCCTGAGCCCAATCCACACAGCTAGCCTCTAGCCCACAGAGGGGGTCCCAGGAGGGGTGCCTGACCGTCCAGTGACTGTCCTGGCTGCTGTCCTTATGCCCCTCCCCTATAGGTGGCCAGTCACAGAAAGTCCTGTTAGGCAAGCCATCCATGTCACTCACTCCAACACTTTTGCCTGTGTTTACTGATGCCCCGGCCCTCCCTAGCATGGGTGCATGTGCACACGTGCACACTTGGACACACACACACACACACACACACACACACACACACACACACACACACGCTGTCGTCAAGCTCAGCGGCCCCAGCCTGCCTCCCCCGATAAGGATGCAGTGCATTTGTATCAGAGCAGCTACAGAGATGGCAGCATCACTGTCACCCAGCTGCTTGGCAGGAATTCTGCTTGGCATCTGCCACACCAGCAGACAGGGTGACAGTTCAAGCTGTCACTCCTCAAGCTGCAAAAGGCCAGGGACTCTCTGTAAAATGACAACAGACCCAGTTAGGAAGCAACTGTCACCTAAGTCAGAGGCACATCAACCACCGCCCTCAGAAAGATAATGGTATAAACATCGCAAACTGTATTTGAGAAAACTCAGGAGTGTCTCTACGAGGGCGGTTGGATGCTGCGTCCCAACAAGTGCCATGGAAACATTCAAGTTCACACAGTGTAAGAAAAAAGTGACTAGGGAGTGGCAAGGGCTGATAGTTACCTGCATTTGGTACCTATGATGTATACATGAAATGAGCAGCTATCTGTGCTGTGTGCCACACACAGCCGTGAGCATTTAGGAAGCACCATCTGAAGCCAGATTTCATTATTGATGAGGAAAATACTCTCTGGAGCTGCCACACAGGGTGCATGTTATATCCGGCTCACCTGAATATGTGTCATACCTAGAAAGTGCAGAACAGGTAAAAGGTGAGCCCTGCAGCAGGTGCCCTTGCTGTGTAGGTCAGTTGTCGGCCATGCTTGGCCTGTGGCATGTAAGGTCTCCATGACCTCACGTGTGGAGATGGTGACTGGTACCAAGCCAATCGTAGATTCTGTTGAACAAGATATCAAGAAGTCCATGCTATCATGCTATCATGATGCCACCAGACTCTGGTTATCTCCTAGGAAGAAAGAAAAATAAGTATGACATGGAAGAGTCTGCCCTTTGATGAGAGAGCCTTTAGGGTGAAAGGATCAGTATTCTCTTCCAACTGCACTTGGTATTATTTATGTCTTATTATAAAATGGGAAGAAAACTCAGAATGGACCTTTCCTTAAGACCTCACTAATGAGGTGACAAGGTCCTGGGGCCCCATGCTGATATCACATTATACTAGTATTAGCTGAGCATTTTGTTCATGCACCCAGTATGCTCAGCGGAGGCCAGGGATGGGCACACAGGCCCCATCTTGGGCTTCTTTCCTAATCCTAAGCCCCCCATTTGGTCTCTTCACTTTCTGAGAGCAAGAGGATTTTTAATTTCCTCCCTTGGATATTACATTTTGAAAGAGCGTCCTAGAATGATTTTTCCCCCTGCTGTCCATGTGTCCTTCCCTTCCCCCCTTACCCGCGCCCATCTTCATCTCCTAAGCAAGGCAGGCAGAGCAGCTAGCCTTCCTCTGAAACCAGCAGTGAGTTGGTGCCCGTGCTCAGGCCCTTACAGGCCAGCAGCTTGTCACTGTTGACCAAGGTACCTCTGGAGTCTGGAGCCTCATGCTGGGGCCAGACAAAGGCAGCGGGAGCTGGGAAGGGTGAGGGTCGCACATGACCACCAAACCCTTGAGGAAGAGGAAGCTTCTCACCTAGCAGCCCAGGGCTGCTCCTGGTGTTTGCAATCTAGGTCATGGCTGGGTTTCACCACCTCCAACTGCTCTTGACTCCATTTGAGAATAGTAAAGATAAGTTTCCCCTTCCTGTCTCCTTTTGAAAGAAAAGAACTATGCAGAAAGCACACCAAGAAAGGAAAAGGAAAAAAAAAAAGGCAGGCCTGACTTCACGTTCTTGACCTTGACTCTGATCACTTCTAAAATCTCACCTCGAGGACACAGAGCAGCCTCTCTGCAGAGGAGCTTGTGACGTTGGGAGGGTTCCACTCTCTGACTAGCTCTTAGAGTGGGGTCCAGAGAACTCAGGAGTCAGGCAGGCCTGGGGCAAAAGAAGACGCCTATGGCGGAGCAGGCAAAGGCTTAGCTCTTAGCAAACCTTAGCAGTGGAATGACAGAAACTCGGCATAGGGAGCCCCAGACTCAGTTTACCTACCCGTGCTGTTTATTTGTCCACCTTGGTGCCCAGGATGGCCTAAATGGATTACGGGTGGGAGAGGGGACACCCCTTTAGAGAAAAAGCCAAGAAGACCATGGACACAGGAAGAGACCCACCCAGTCCCCTCGTGAAGGAGTAGGTTAATCATCTTGTGGAATGCCAGCTCAACCTGATTAACATCTTATGAGCAATTGTAAACAGAAAGGAGAGCCCGTTCCCCAGTGGAGGTAAGCTCAGGATGTTAGAGTCCGGGGCTCCATGGCCCATGGCACCCCAGAGCCTTGACCAGAATGGAGTCTTCACACTGGGGAAGCCACTCTGGGCTCACCGCTCCAGGGCAGACAGCAGGAAGGCATAGGGCTAGCACCTGCTCTGCAAAATTTCCACAAGTGCACCATTGGGTGTCCTTAGGACATGAGAAAGGAAGGCAAGGGCCAGCAGAGGGAAGCTCCCCCCATTTTCCACACCCAGAAATCAGATTTCCCAGGTGTGTACAATCCTGGACAGTGAAATGCAGGTCCTCTGACCCAACCAGTGCACGACCCCCTTGCATGTCCCACTGAAACCGTGCTAACTGCCCACCTGTCTCCTCACACTCTGCAAAGTTTGCCTTCTCCTTAAACACATTCCAGACCACACACTGTTCAGTTTGTTTCCAAAAGTAAAAATATATATATATATATATGTAAAATTTAAAAATACAATGTATATACCTGTATGTAATCCACCACCCTTTAGGGGGTACCTGGTCCTAGGTTGGGGCTGCAAGTGTACTTGACCTCTGTGAAAGGTGTTCCAATCCTATGATTTTTTGGAATTGAAGATGCTGGGATGAAAAAGCTGAACTGGGAAGACAGATTGTTACAAAGAGCACTTATTTCCTGATGACTCCAAGAAAACTCACGGGCAAGTGAGGTAGCTTACAAACCTCCACCCTGGGTAGCAGTCAGGTCTAAGGAAGACAGAAGAGGAAGGTGACAGGCCATGCCTCCCTCACCAGGCCCCTCTGCACCTGGGCCCAGCGCATCGCGCTCTGCAACCTGGGCCCGCTGTGAAGTCTGTCCTGCATGCTGGCCACACCACGGCCGGGCTCGCCTCCTGCTCCACGCAGCATCCGAAGCCTCCAGAATCAGCAGGGAGGAATTAGGCTTTCCTGGACAGCCCTTACCACCTCCAGCGGGGCCGGCTCAGCTCGTGGCCCTGGGGGCTCTGCTTTTGCAAACCCAAAGGCTGTGCATCTGGAAACCACACGTTCAGCATGTGGCTGCCGAGTCTGGTTTTGTGGACAAAGCAAACTGTGGAATGGCTTCTCGGTGTCTGTATCTTTCTACACCAAAGGGACAACCTGTTGCATTCACCCTTTGTACCAAGGCCGCTTCTGCATTCGCCGTACCCGTTTTTCACCTTTTTGTCTCTGGGGAAGCTGTCATATGAGTATTATGTCTTCTGATGATTTGCCATATTATTTTACTTACAGGTGATTTTATTTTCTTATGGACGGGGAAAAAAAAAGAAAGCCAGAGTAGTGTTTGAGGCTTACGTCGTAGAGATAAGACATCTCCAGGGACTCAGAAGCCCCAAACACTAGTTAAATTGCTTCTCAAAGGACAGACGAGGATTCCCAGGCCCTTCTGGAAGTCCTGCACGTTGGGGGACAGGGCCCTGGGGCAGAGTTGGCATCCAGGCTGCCAAGAGCTGAGGAAGGCTTGAGAACATCAGCACAGATGTTCGTCTTGCAGCACTGAAGCCTGTCGCCCTCTTTCCAGGGCACTTGGCTACTTCAGGGTGACAAGTGGCGCTGTTCAACAGTATAGCAGCATCTTCAGTGTGAAAGACAGGGTGGCACGTTTCAGAGAACATTTATCTTAGTCCCACATTCAGGTGAGAAGACATGGAAGGTACATTCTGCCCAGAATACACATTGGAACAATTTCTAAATTGGCTTTTGTGGCTACATATAATGTAATTGCCCCTCTTTCGCCTCCCCTCAACAAGAAGCATGTTTTCCAAAAAGCTTACATCATCAAACCCAGGAACGGCCCCACATCTACTATGAATAAGCTTGCAATTGGTTCAGTTTCTTTTCCGTAAAAACATGCTTGTCCAAAAGAAGGGAAGCTGTGCATTTATTCCATGCATGTAATAAACTCTGCAAGAAGTTTAACCCACGTAGGTTTGCGGCGCTGCAAAATTGTTCATGGGTCTATGTAGCAAATGATTCTCTGCCTTGACAATCATGTATACATATCAAGATTTCTATCATAATGATAATGAGATTGATGACTTCTTGTTTTCCTCCAATAAAGTCAGTTAATCACCTTCAGATGTATGTGGCCTGTTTGTTCCATAATGAGTAGGGTGTGGCATGTGAACATCTCTGTCTTTTCTCTTCTCTCGGAAGTTTGGATTTTTAAAAAATTTTTAATATTTATTTATTTATCTATGTACTTATTGTGAGACTGGGGATTGAGCCCAGGGCCTTGCACATGTCAAGCAAGTGCTCCACCACTGTGCTACACCCCCAGCCCTTCAAGTTGGGATTGGAAGGAAAGAGTCTGGATTGAGACCCTGCAAACTCATGAGGTCCCACTAAATATTTCCCATCACCCACCCAGTGAGCAATAAGCAGGAAGGGGCAGGGATAAAGGAGTGCTAGGTTGCCAAGTTTAATGCCCCCTGGATAGGAAAGCTCTCCTTTTTTCACTGCTACAAAGACATGGCTGGAGGCAAGCCCAGGAACTCTGATCCCACTATGTATCCATAAGGTTTCTGGAGGAACAGCCAACAGGATTCCCAGGAAGCCTTTCTGACTAGGGGCTGGCTTGGCAGCCCCAGGCTTGAGCAATCCACACCTCCATTCTTCCACATCCTCAGCACAGCCTGTGGCTATCACTACCCAAAGGAAGACTCTTGTGCAAACACAAGGCTGACAGCTGGCTGTTTTGTTTTGTTCTGGGGGGAGGCGTTTACTTATTTTTTGGAAGGGAGCTGGGAGAGAGGAATGAACAGCTCATAGCTCATCAGACATAATGCGGCAATCGTATCCAATGACCAGACAGTTCTCCCCATCCAGATAGTAAGTGGTTGTGTAGGGAGAGGAAAGAAAACGAATGTGTTATAGAAAAGCAGAATTAAAATGGTCCCATAGAGCCAGTGCCACATGCAAATAGCATGGGCCTTACTGAAAATAAAACTATGGGCCCAAAAGAAGTGCAGGGCACACAGCCTGATACCAGAATGATTCTTGCTTCTCTTAGCTCAGGCCCTAATGAGGAGGTTTAGCAACCCACAGGGATCCTTCCGTGGGTGAAAAGGTGTCTTCATTAATGAAAATTTTATGAGACAAAAGAATTTTGGTAGTCTGACTATTTTTGAAAGGACTTTTAATGAAAAAGCTCAGCAACAAACCACATTGAAAATCTGGCCCAAGGGGATGTACAGAAATATAAAACTGGCCATCACAGAAAGCTGGTAATTATTAGAAGCTTGAAGTTAAAATGTTTAAGATCAAACTTGTTTTGCCTGGCTCTAGTCACATGGAACAGTAGACTAGCACCGCGGTCCTTCAGATCCAAGCTCTCTGTGACCCCCAGAATGTTCAGCTTCTACTGAAATTCATATCCTGTTTTCCTGTGTTTTTCAGATGAATTTTGGTCTTAGAAATTCTCTTCCGAATACCTTTGTTGACCAGAACACGTTCAGGAGCTGATTTTAAAAGCAAGTGTAAGAAGTAAACAAATGCCTCCTTATATACTTACAGGATTGCCCATCCAGGAAAGAGCCATGCTATACTTGATGGCAAAAAGAGGGGTGCAAATCACGTGCATCCAACTTGTCCAGGCTCTCTCTGCCCCAAGGAGGACGACTATAACATAAAAACTCTGTTTCTTAGAGAAAAGTTCCGAAGACAAAATGCCTTAAATCCCTGTGCATACTGAGCCATTCCGCTGGGCTGTGGTGGTCTAGGGTATGTATGGGTATACTTGGTCTGGCCCTGTGCTCTTCAGTTCAAGAAAGAGCTAGAAAGAATTGTGCTGAGCCCCATTTTCTTACCCACTTGGTTTCAAAACCTGTGTTGAGCTGCTAGAATGTGCAGTTCTCAAAAGTGTACCCCAATTAGAGTGTTTTTGTAACAGAGGGTAGAGAGGAGAAAGAAAGAGACAGAGACAGAGACAGGTGCACCACAGAAGGGCTTCCAGCTGCATGGAGTAGTCGGGGCTGCTTTCCAGGCTCCATGCTGCATGCCAAGCCATGTGCCCTGGCTCAGAGGACAAAATGCTGGCTTAGGTGGGCCCAGAGGACCTTGGAGCCTTAGGCTGGGAGCCAGAATCCAGGCCCATGCTCCAGGTGGCCACTTGGCCTCCTTGTCCAGGGTGTGAGAGTTGAAGCCCACATTAGCCTTCAGGAGGCTGACACCAAGGGGTTGGAACACAGAAAAGCACTTTCCAGATCTCATTAGGTATGGCGCTGTTCCCAAGAGCCACGGCCTCCTTGTCTCACTCCACTGACAGGAAACCCGAGGAGATTTGCCTTTCATACAGCTTCATCAGTTGCTGGGAAAGTAGACCCAGCACCTGCCGCAAGCACAGTCCTCCCTCATCTGTTTCCACCCCCATGGTCCCCTTGATGCCTTTTGGTTAAACATCGTCATCAGCTTTCCTTCATTCTTGCACGAATACATTCAACATTTTTGAGCACCTACTATATTCAAGCGGGCTAGGGGTTTAGCTCAGTTGGTAGAGTGCTGCTCTGTGCTCTGTGAGGTCCTGGGTTCAATCCCTAGCATATCAAAAATGGGAGAAGGGCGTGGCAATCCATTCATGAAGCAATCCTGGAAAAGAATCAACCATTGAAAACCCTATGAATAGCAGAGAAGTACTAGCATAAGTGCCGGGCATGGCACAGTGTCAGGAGTGTTTTGTTCTGTTGTACACAGGGTTGCTATGAGTTAGACCTGACTCCACGGCACCTAACAACAACTATATTTAAGGATTTTCATTCACATGGAGAAAACCAAAGCAAGTCTGACATGATTCCTACCCTCAAAAGCTGCATGAAAGAAGGAGCAGTGGACTTCAGCCTGGGTGGAAAGGCAGCATTTGGATGGGAGTAATTTAGCAGGAACAATGTGAGAAAGAACAGAGAGGCTGGGAATATAGTCTGCAGACAGCCTAGTGCATATTTCATCAGATGGAAAGATAGGATGTGCACAAATGGGAAAGAGGTGGACTGGAAGGGGTTATTAATTGTCATCAACAGCAACTACTATGACTAGTGTCAGATTCTGACCATTTATTGTGCTAAGTGCATTCCATTCAAAGCGACATTTCACCATGAGCCTCAGTAAGAATGGGGCTCTTCATTATCCAAATGAGTTCAGGATGGTTCAATAATTTACCTAGGGCCAACCAATATGTGTGCGTGGTGTTTCACACTTAGCTCATATTAACACTCAAGGCCATTCTCCAGTCCCGCCTGTCATGATTTTGTGCAGACACTGAATTTCAAACTATGACATTTGGAGTTTATTTAGTAGGTGACTGGGAGCCATTGAAAATTATTGAGTTGTGGACGACCTGATCAAATCAGTTACCATTTTGGAACATCACCACGATTAGGGTCCATTCTATGTTGCCAAGAGAACACTGTCTTCTGCTGTAGCCTGGCCAGGCCTTATATGTGGTGCAGTTAATGAGGACCTGCTGAGAGAACGTAACTGTTACCGTGTCACCAGCCCCTGTGTTTTCTGCTGTTCTCTTTCACAGGAGAATGCCGCAGAAGTTGGATTTGATCTAGAATCAGAGATGCAGACAATAATGATAACTTTGATGGGTTTTGTTTGTTTTTTTGGTTTGTTTTGTCTCTTCTCTTGCCTTGATGAATAACTCTAGAAAGGTCTGCCTGTGGACCTGCAGGCTGCCCTGGCATCTGCCTGCCTCCTCCTTGTTGCCCTCAAAGCTGCTGGTTCATTTTCAAGAAACTGTCTCCCGTGTCTTGTGTCATCTAGTCTCCCCCAGAGGGACTGCATTGAGCATGTGCTCATCTTCCTAATGTGTTTGCACCAGCCACACTGAATCTTTCCAGAAAGATTTCCTGGGCCAGCAAAAGGCAGGTCTTGGTCAACAGGTAAATCTTGTATCTCCTCCCACCTCTGTTTCTTACTTTTCCTTTGCTTCAGCAGTATACTTGCTTTCTTGAGCATGTGAAATGTAAACCTTTCCATCCCTTGCTGGGTCGGGCTGTTTCTTTCAGCACACGGCATCAAGCGTGTTTGAGATACTGGCGGCTGGCCCAGTCTGCGTCTAGTGATGCAGAAGAGCTTCTAATGAGGGCCAGATGTTCCCCCGCAGGGACATGGGAAGACAGCTGACTTTGGACTCACCTGGCTCAAGGTGCTTGTGACCCGGCATCTCCCGGGAAGAAGAGATGGCTTCACATCTGACAAAGGTATGAAAGGGCCAGCCAGAGGGAAGGCCTTCCTGTCCCCTCTGAGTCCAGGGAGTTAGAGTCCCCAGAGGAGAACCTCGCCTCCTCAGCTGTGTTCCCTGGAGCTGGGGCCCATGCGTCCCCAGATCTGGCTAAAACGCTGTGGGTAGCCCAGAGCTTCTGCATATCTAATACTCCCAGGTGGCACTGCCACTGCCGGCCTCTGGAACCACACTTTGAGTGCCAGCAAGGGACTCAGGGAGTCCCTTCCAGTGGTTCTCATTCCTGACCACATATCCGAGTCACCTTGGTAGGAGTCAGGAAATACGAAGTCCTGAGCCAATTGAATCAGGATCTTTGTTGATTCTCAACTTCAGCCAGCATGGAACCATTGGCCACGTAGTCATCACGCCACCTTGATCTGAGAGACACAGCAGCTGCCTGGAATCTCCACAGCTTCCAGCTCAGCAAGTCTGACCGTAACTATAAATGATCACTGGCATTATTTTAAGAGAGCCCAGGATTCATTGCGCCCTAGGTCTTGCTTCAACCAGCATATGGTACATCCTCGTGTCTGCATGAATCTGCCCTGTCCCCTGACCCGTGCCCTCCCCCTGTCTTCTGGAACTCATTGACTCTACATTCTAAACATGTAATTGGAGAGAAACCAAGAGAAGTCCTCCTAAAAGGCAGGGGATGGGCCAGAGACCTGGCCACTGAAGGAATCATTGTAGCTTAGCCAGCCCCTAGCCCACGGTCAGTTTCTACCACTGCACATTAGAGCCACTGTGTGCAGGTGCATTACAGGAGATTGACTGATTCAATAGATGCTACACTGCTATGTGCCAGCCACTGTTTCAAACACTTCAAATGTTAACCCCTTCAATCCTCATAACAACCCTATTCTATGGGTTATATTGTACCCCAATTTTATAGATGAAGAAACTGAGGCACAGAGAGATTAAGTGACATTTTAGCCACAACACTAAGACTGTTATGGGTTAAATAGTGCCTCCCCCGCTTCATATGTTGAAGTACTAACCCCTCACTGCTCAAAATGTGACCTTATTTGGAAATAGTCTTTCAGATAGTCTTTCAGATGGTCACTAATACAACACAACTGGTGTCCTTATTTTTAAAGGGGGGATCTGAATACAGGCACATGTCTAGGGAGAACACAATATGGAGATGAAGGCAGAAACCTACAAAGCAAGGAATGCCAAAGGTTGCCAGAAAATTGCCAGCAGCTGGGGAGAGGCGTCAGAAGGAAGTGACTCTACCAATACCTTGACCTCAGCATTTGATCCTACAGAACTGTGAGGTGGTCAATCCCTGGGTGGTGGTTTAATCCCCCCAGTGTATGGTACCTTGTTAGGGAAGCCCTAGTTGACTGCTACAATGATAGATCCCAAGTTCAAAGCCAGGCCGTCTGATGCCAGAGCGTCAGTCCTCACGTGCTATGGCTGTTGCTGGTGGTGGTCTGTCCTCAGACAAACCCACTCTTCATCCTTTCTCCTTCCCTCCCTTCTCTTTCCATCTTCCCTTCATTTCCTCCAGCGCCACTATTACTACCTTCTCTTGTTTCTTTCCAACCATATTATTTATCCATATTACTTATGGACTGTGTAACATCCATTATGGACTGCGTAACATCCGTGTTATTTATGGACTGTGTAACGTTCTCGTTGACCAGAGACATGGAGTGAGCCTGGGCTGTGGATTTGAGGTCTAAATGTGTGAAGGAAGGTCGGGACAGAGGGAACAGCCACTAGACGCCGGAGAGTGACAGAGTGTCTTCACATCCACGTCTTTAAAGCCTTTTATTTGCTGTAAGAGTACAAAATACCCTCCCATTATCAAATTGCCCCATCATCATTTCAAGCTTCAAGAAAGAGCATTTCCTCTGAGCCCTGAAGCTTTTAACTCTTCAGAGGAAAAAAGTATGCTTCAGCCAAACGTCTCAAGTCCACTCAGAGATGTCATCCAGCAAATCGTGTCCTTGTGATCCATTCTGAAGAGTGTGAGGGTTCCGATCCTCCACGTGCAGAGGGGACTGAAGTCCTGCCCTAGGAGCACTGGTCCTCAGAAGTGAGGATTCAATGCACACCAGAGGCTGCCTGGGAAAAGGTCAGCTGATAAAACCGGGGACAGAGTCCCAGGCAAAACGTGTGGCTGGACTGAGTGGAGGTGACCTGCGCGTGCAGCGCATTTAGAGCATCTGAAGCACTTTGCCAGGACTTGTCACTTGGTCCTCATACCAAGCCCTTGACGGATGTGGGAAGGGTGTAGACCACTGTGTCTGCCTCATGCTTAGGATTCTGGGGCTCACAGAGAGGAAATGACATGGAAGGACATGTCCAGCCCAAACAGGACTGCAAGGCAAACCCACTCCCCACAGAAGCCAGTGCAATGTCCCATTCCCAACCCAAAGACCAGGAAGTGACAGTAGAGACCTGGCTCAGCAGGGGGCCTGGTAGGAAAAATGAGAGAAATGGCTAAAGTGAGGAATCACTGAGGCCTCCTCAGAAGAGGCAACGCAGCCGTTGAACAGGGCAAAGCACCGTAAAGCGGCAGCCTGCTGCGTGTCTCCTGGATCTGACCTCACCTTCTCTACTAATTGGACTTCCAGCTCTCCACTCCTCGGTCACCCACAAGCCCAGCATGAGAGGGTCAGAAAATTGGTCCCCTCCACTTGTCCCTCCTCCCTTCCTCAGATGAGACCTGTCTTTACTCAGCAAAAATTTTCTGAGCACTTGCTACCTACCAGGTTTTGCTCCAGACATTGAGGATACAGCCAAGAGTAACCACACACACACACACACACACACACCCGCTGCCTTCGTTGAGTTTCTATTCTGCCCTTCCCCCTATACTTTAGGTCTTTCAGCCCTTCATCATTTTGTTAAAAGGGTTGGACTTTCAAGCCCATCACCGGTACAAATGAACACTCTTTCCGGCTTAAAAAAGCTTCAAGGGAGTTTTCTACTCTCCAGAGGCAGAGGACTTTTCCAACTGGTGACTCCACCAATTTCTCACAGTGGACCCTACACAGAAGCCCAAGTCAGTGTGCACAGGAGATTTCTGTTAAAACACTGTCTGGAATCACTGGACACCAGACATGATCTAGTCTTGTCTCATCGTTAGCCAAAACCTCCTATTTCTCATGGCGCCCTCCTCCACCTCAGCCATGGGTGGGCAGTCTTTGAGAACCAAGGTGAGTCCAGAGCTGTGGTTGTGGTCTGGGTCCTGGAGGTGCCACTAACGAGCTCTGTGATTTTGGGTGATTTCCAATCTTTGTCCCTCTGTTTCCCATTTACTCAATGATGCGTTCGATAAGAAGACCTCTAAGGTAGCATATACCTTTTTAAACCTCTCTGGCACTCAGACGTAGCCCATGTGCCTTGTTACAATGGCACAGGGGTCCTGAACCCCTCTTGGGTCTTGCTCTTTGGAAAAAGATGTTGCCAAATCGGGTGTACTCTGCTTCCTGAATAACACGGAAAAAAAGTCTTAGCTGAACCTGCAAATTTCAGGGTTTTTTCAGACTTGGATCCTAGCCCAGAGCAGGGAAGAGCAGAAGGTAAAATTGTTCTAGAATCATGAAGTGAACATTTCCTGCTGCTGCTTTCTAAGTCTGGTGTTAAATTAAAAAGCTCAAATGTGAACATTAACAGCGATGACTCAGGCTCAGAGAATTTTGGTAGCATGACACCACTTTTAAATAATGGCAGTGAGAGGAGTTTTCTGGTCCATGTGTTGACAAAAGACATCAGGATACCATCAGTCTAATTCAGTGACCTCTAAACTGTTTTGATTATTCATCCTGATGATAAAATATGGTTGAGTATATCCCTAGTATGGGAGTATATATTTGGAAATTATACACTTGTAATACTATACCTAGTTAATATACATATATCACAAAGAGAAAGGGACCAGATCGAGATAAAAGAAACTTTTCCACAGAACAAAGATTTTTGTCTGTTAATATGATACGATGGCATCTATTTTTTTATTGTGATTTCACAGTTTGTTATACAGCAGTGTGAAAATGTCATTCCTTTGTCATGGAACCTAGCCTACTAGTGAGCAGAATTGACTAAGAAGAAACATCAAAACTGGCACAGCAGCCCACTCCTGTAATCCTAGCAACTGAGGAAGCTGAGGCAGGAGGATTGCAGGTTCAAGGCCAGAGGCAGCCTGAGCAATTTAGCAAAACCCTGTCTCAACATAAAAGATTTTAAAAAGGGGCTGAGAGTGTGGTTCAGTGTTAGAGAACTTGCCTAGCATATACAAGGCCTTGGGTTCAATCCTCTGCACAGCAAAAAGCTGAAATCAAACAACAAGAAGAAATCAAAAAAACACCACAGTACAAACAGCTTTTAAAATGAATTTTAATTTTACTAATCAAAAAAACATGGTGATGCACGTCTGTGATCCCAGCACTCAGGAGGCCGTGGCAAAAGGATTCCAAATTTAAAGCCATCTTGGGCTAAATAGTAAGAACTTATGTCAGAAAGCATGTGTGTGTGTGTGTGTGGGGGGGGTTATCTATATCTTTGTAGTGAGTAATAGTAATACATGTATCAGACATATTTCATCAATCTACAAGCAAAGCTTAGACTATTTAGGAATTAGAGGACCGTTGCAGCCAGTCTGCAGCCCTAGACCATTACCAAGATGCCTTGAAGACATTCCTCTTAGCGACAGGGAAAGAATTTAGGAATGAATAGCCAGACCTTTGTGACTGTCCTGAAAACCCAAACCTATTACGTGGTGGCAAATCTTACGCAGGCGCTGTGAGACTGTAAGTCCTTTTCTAGTTCTAATCTGTGTGCCGATTGATGCTGGTGACCTCACGGTGCAAAAAGTAAAACAAAGAGAGAAAATGCAGATAAAAGAGAACCATGTGTGGAGTAACTGAGGCCTCATGCAGTGCTTCTCAAACTGAAGGGATCATATGCAACACCTGGGCATCCTGTGAAGCGTGTGCCTTGGGATTCCACCAGTCTGGGATGGGGCCTAAGCACCTGTACTTCTAGCAAGCTCCCAGGAGACACAGGGCTGCTGGGCCAAGACTATACACCCTGGGAGACAAGCCCCAGCGTGTGTGTATCTTCCCCAGGAATTCCAATCTTTCTGGAGCCTTTGGAAGCTTGCTGACCACAGCCATCAGATATGGAGCCCAGGCAGAGGCTGGCATTGGTGGGCTGTAAATAAGGCACTGGAGCTATCGATAATAACTAATTATAAGGCTGGCTGCCCAACCAACTTCTCAATGTTACTTCCAGCCTAATGAGATGGCACCTTTGGGTTAAATACCTTTCAGTTCCATTCTTTCCTGAAGGGCAGCTGTGTTCATGGGGACCCTAGCGCCCTCTGCTGGCTGGAGGGCCCTGCAGCGGAGACCAGGCACTCTAGAGAAAAGGCGCAGGTGAGCTACTTTGGCTACAGGCAGGTGAAGTAGCGGGAAGCGGCTCTTCTGCTTGGGCTGTTGGCACACACCCTGCTATGGAGCTTTTCACGGAACGGCAAGCCCCTCTGTGGCCTGGCCTGTTGCACCTCTAGCGGGAACAAGCAGCTGAGGAGTGCTGGGCAGGACGGGTTGGTTCCAGCTTCATCCCACACTAGAAGGTAAGTCCCAGGGGCCACAGCGGCGGCCATGCTTTCTTCCAAGATCATTTCTCTCATGAAGGAATCTACCCTCTGTGATTCAAAGTGATACCTGTTTCCCACCACAACTCTAAAGGAGCTGGCAACTCCTACTGTCTCCAAGTGTGTACGTGTCTGTCTGTGTTCCCCTCTACAGAGGCGAGAAAAGCTGTGAGCCAAAAAAGCTGTGGACGTTAAACTTGGTTAAAACAGAGCAAAGTTCCCTAACACCTCTAAGATAAATGCATGCAGTCTGGTTTTCCCTGGAGAGACTAGATGGTTTTGAGAAGTTTCCTAAAGTGGCGGTGAATGAGCTCTGCCTCTGGGCTGCACCCCCAGCCCCTTTTTTAATTTTTTATCTTGAGACAGGGTCTCGCTAAGTTATGCAGGCTGCCTCTGGCCTCAAACCTGCGATCCAACCGCCTCTGCCTCCACCTCCCAGATCGCTGGGATTACAGGCGTGTGCCACCACGCTGGCCTAGCTTGTGATGTTCTTGAAAGTACTTTCCCACAGATTCACACTTGGAGCAGGCTTCCTAGGGAATCAACTTCAGGAGGCTCCTAGGTTAATTTCCCCACTTAGGATATGCAGCAACATTCTCCTTCCTCCCTGCCCCTCCCCTCTCCCCCAGCTCTGTTGTTATGGTCTGAGCAGTGGAGAGTGGCCAGGAGGGACTTGGGAGCCAGACCATGACTGGCTCACCACCATTGCATCTCCAGTGTATCGGGCAGCACTAAAGAACGTCAGATGCACTGGAGTCCCTGTATTACTGAGTTAGGGAAGGGAACAGCTGCAGCGGCTCTTAGCTGATGAGCCTCTCTGCCAGCCACAGATCCTAGATGAACACGTGATTCCCCTTGTTCCTTTCTCCTCTGAATACTTCTTCCTACAGCCAGGGCAAGTGGACTCTGGCTGTCTCAGCTTAGGTTCATGCTCCATTTCTCCTAGCTCTGTGTGCACGCTTGCACGTGCTCGCCCTCCCCCTCTCTCTCCTTCTCTCTCTCTCTCTGTCTCTCTTCCCCCCTCTCTCTATCTCTCTCACGCTCTCACCCTTTCTTCAGGGATTTTATACTTGCAAAGGTGTTTGTCCATAACAGAGCAGCCCAGCCTAGCATTTGAGAGCTGCCGTGGCCTCTGGAAAGTGGCTGAAACCCATCAGCACCACTGATAATAGGAGCGCCCCCATCTGCCCTGGTCTTACCTAAGTATCAGAGAAGCCCACCCTCCACCAGGCTGGGTGTCCCCCCAGGTTTCAGATGTGTCTGGTACCTAGCAATCTTGACAGGTTCAGGCAGCAGTGAGCCAAGACACTTTCATCAGAAACAGTGCCAGGTGTCTCCTTTCAGCCAGCCGATTAGTTGTGTCTGATACAACCAAGGCCAGAGCTTGGAAGACTTAATCAAAAAGAGGCAGCTTCCCCCTCAAAGGAGAGATTGTGGTGGCAGTTACAGACCAGGCTGGGGTTGAGGAGGACCCACTCTGTCTGTACAGTCCCAGTATCTTGGTGACTGAAGCTCTGAGAAGGGTCTACTCTCAGAATGAGGGACAGGAATGGAAAGCCACGGATCAGGACCCTGCTCCAGTAGGAAATTAGGCTCTGGCAGATCCTATAGACCCAAGGGGTGGGCTGGCTGCAGGAGCTCCGTGAGAGCAGGAGGGAAAGGCTATTGGAGGTTATCACAGAAACCCTTGTAGTGTGTGACACCCTGCCTGACCCAGCCCCTCCGTCCCCCTTTGCTTCCCAATGGAGGTTCGTCTTCGCTCTGGGAACATGGGGCTCAGTTGAGCTGCAGACAGGAAATTTGCATTGTCTCTGCCAGGTGCTTTGTTTATTCTGGCACCTACAGAGAAGAGCCAGGACTGGCTCCTTGTCTGCTTCCCTGTGGCCCAAACACCTGCCTGCCAAGTTCCACAGGGTGCCAGCAAGGTGGCCCAGCAGTCAGCCTGCCATTAGCTAATTACCTTCTGGGGGTGATCTCTTTGCCCCAGGTAGCTGCTCAGCTAAAGCAAGGAACATTTCTCATTTCTTGTCCAACTTGACTAAATCTTAAGGGCCTGGCTCAATGGCCCTTGGCCTCAGCTGCAGATTGAAATCACCGGTGTGAGTCTTCCCTCCTCCTGGTTTGGTTCTGATTTCATTGAGCTGGGGTGTGACTTGGGCACTGGAGTGTTTAAAATCTCCGTAATTGTAATGTATAGTAGAATTGGAAATTCCTGGCCAGCTAAAGCCTCTAAATAGCTGATGAGAATTAAATAGCCTGACCCTGGAGTTTCTTACCCACCTCATCTCATTTATACAAAGCAGGACTGACTTGGAGAAGAAAGATTTGATGAGGATGCTTCTGTCTGTGGCTGGGTAGAAAATTTCCTTGTCTTTTCTTTAAGGGTGAGTCCACTACCTGATTGTTCCCTTCCTTTCCGAGCAAAGGGTTCTAAAACAGGGTTGACACAAATTATACACCACAGGTAATGTCAAATAAAATACATGATGTCTAGTTAAATGTGAATTTTAGATAATCGATATTTTTTTTTTTTAGGATAAGCATGTCCCATCCAATATTTGGGATATTTATACTAACAAATTATTCAAATTTAGGCATTCTCTTTTTATTTGATAAACTTGGTGATTATCATAGATCTATTAATCAGAATAATATTCTTTTTGTTACAAATGACAAAAACCCAACTCAAAGTAGGTCAGAGGGGAAAATAAGGTATTTGTTGGCATCCCTAACTGAGAAGTCTATGTATGTAGATGTATCCAGTGATCTCTCCCTGTCTCCTAGTTCTTCCTTTCTCCATCAAGGTCTTTATGAATAGGAGGCAAAGAAGGTCTCACAAAGCCCTATCAGTTTATCACCCCAGGAGAAGAGAGAAAATCTCTCCTGTGAGCCCCAGAAAGAGGGAAGGATGATTTTTCCAGCTTGAGTCATATGTCTGTTCCTGAACCAAGGATATTGAATACAACCATCCCTCAATATCCTCAGGGAATTGGCTTCCAGGACCCCCATGGTTACCAAAATCCATAGATGTTCAAGGCCTTTATAAAAAGTGGCAGAGTAGCTGGGCACGGTGGTACACACCTGTAATTCCAGGGACTCAGGAGGCAGAAGTAGGAGGATCATGTGTTTGAGGCTTGAGGGAGCCTGCAAAACTCAGCCAGAACCTGACTCAAATAAAAAAGATGGGTTGGGGGTGCAGCCCAGTGATAGAGCACTTGCAAAGTATGTGCAAGACCCTGAATTCAACCTCCAAATACTGGGGGAAAAAAAAAAAAGGAACAGTATTTGCATATAACCCATGTACATTCTCCCAATACTTCAAATGATCTCAAGATTATTTTAATACCTAATACAATGTAAATGCTATGAAAATGATTGTTATACTGTATTCAAGTAATAATGACAAGATAATAATTTTTCAAACATTTTCAACCCATGGTGGTTGAACTGATGGGTACAGAACCCATAAATACAGAGAGCTAATCTCTGGCTCTGCTCTATGTGTGCGCATGTACCACCACTTCATCCAAAACACATGGATCAATCAGCAGTAGAACAGACCTGGGTGTGGGTGGTTTTCTAAGGGAAAGGATTTTCAGCAAGCATTTTATTCTCATACCAAACATGTGCACATATACTGCCTAAGGAGGGGAGAATCTAAATCAGGGTAAACCAGGAGGTCAAAGATTTCCCCAGGGGGGTCTCAGTGGACCTGCATAGTTGCTCAGTAGATCTAGCAAGACAGCATCCAACTCCTTGCCTGGGCTCTACCCCTGGCAAAGTCTTTTGCAGATAGAAAAGATGAAGGTCTTTAGTGTGTCCTTTGGGAGCTACGAGCCAGCACCCCTCTGGCTATGAAGGTAAAAAAAAAAAAAACAAAACAAACAAACAAAAAACAACCTCTTGATCTGCTATGGAGTGAGGGTACTCACTTCTGATACCTTAGTAACCAAACCCCAATGCTGGTCACCTCACAAAGGTGACACTTGAGAATTCTCTTGCCCTATGGATGGGTGGCCAGTTGTGTTCCCAAGGACAATCCCAGGAGATCTATGGGATGTGCCTCGTTTCACTTCATACTTTCTGTTCCTGTGTCTTATATGTCCTCGTGTCTGAATTCTAGATTGTTCCATGAGAGCGTAAGCTTCTCAAAGGCAAGGATTCTGTCCCCTGCTGTACAAAGTCCACCACAGAGCTTTGTTGAACGTTGAAAGTTACTGGGAAGATGAGAGAAAAGTTTCTATTACCCTCTTGTCCCCACTTACTATAAATCAGCATCTCAATTTAACATACCTCTCATTTGGAGGCTGTATATCACACTCCCCTTTTATATAACAGAATTGCCTATTGCATATTTCAAGAAATTCTGATTGAGAAGGTTGAAATAAAGAGCTGGAATGGGATGTATATTTTGGCTTTTGAAGAGCTCCACAAATAATTCTGATAAACTGTCTCCATTTCCCACAAACCTCCTTTAACTGAAAATAGTTCTGAAATAATCCTCTCCTACTGCTTAGAGTATTGTATCTAAGTGTGCAGCAATAATGCCTGTGGTTTAGCTTCAACACATCCTCACACCATGGGATACCACAATTTTTTTGGAAATAATTTAATACAAATGTCAGCCAACCACAAGTTGCACAGGACTAACCAATTTTAATCTAATATTTAGAAGTGCTTTTAGGTGAGAACAAAAAGGAGGATTCCAGAAAAGGAGATTCCTTAGTTAGAGGAGGTGGTTCCCCCTCTTAATGTGGCTTCTGTTTGGTTCCAGCAGAGCTTGGGGATGGAACTCAAGGGGAATTCATGGTTCTTTCTCCTCTGACTCCTGGAAACATATGGTAACAGTCATTGCCATGATATCCTGGGGTGGAATTGCCCTTAGAGACATATCCATGAATATGGTAATGGGGGAACGCTCTGTTCTACCTCATGTTACAATGACTATGAATCAAATCCTACCCAACAGTGTCAGAAAGAATTGGGAGCTGAGAAACATAAGGCCAAGAAAAGGCAGTGAGTTAAATATGCATGGCGTGGCCAGGTGAGTGGAATAGGAAAATGAGAGTGGAAATTTGGAGGAGACGGACATCCACAGCCTGGGGCTCTCCCTTGGGCTGGAGATTCTCACATGGCAACATGGAACTTAGTGTTCTCAGCATCATCACCCCTAAAGTAGCTTTCCCATATGTGCATCTCTTCCAGCCCCTCTGCCTCACTGTCAGCTCAAAATAAACCACCACTCTCAAGGACCAGTGGAAAAATAACAAAGCCCTGTGTTTATCTTGTTTAGACCCTTGGATGTCCCAATTCTTAGCTCTTTAAACAAATGAAAAGCATTCAAGAAGAGGCCTCCTCCTCTCCGACTCCCACTCCTCACCCGCTCTCCAAATGAAAGTAATATTTTCCAGACTTCCACACAGCAGGATGAGACATGAGGATATTAGCATCCAGTCAAATCCAATATGTTCAGATTCAGACTTTAAAATGCTAATATTTCATAATTTAAAAATTTTAAACATCAGACTCCTTCTCTAGCAACGGAAACCTTTTCACAAAAATACCACTAGGGACACAAGAAAGGGGTGCCTGGTCCATGCACTGAGGAGTCTAGAAGCATTGTAACTGGAGGCCTGCATCTGGTGCCAAGGTCCAATATGTCAGGGCTGACCACTTTCCTCCAGTGGAAGCAAAAGTAAATAAATAATAAATACATAAATAAAAATAGCAATAATAATAATGGTGAAAAGGCAGAAAAGGATTTTAATCAAAATGGACATTTTGGGGAAGGTGAAAAGTAAACCTTTCAGCCCATCTACAGGGTACTAGCATGAACTTTAGGTTTAAATAGAGGAAGATCGGGGGCAGGGGGTAAGAGGTAAGCATAATTAAGCAATCTTGGTCAAACTATGGTCTGGCTGATCATTATCTCCATCCTGGTTCTGCAAGATGGTGATGGAGAAGTCTTTATTGCTTGATGTGACAGTCTGGTTCCTGTTTGGCCAGTGATCTTGTCATGGGGTGATATGTTTACAAGGCTCTGCTCTTCCTAGAATCCAGGATGACTGCAGATTTAGGACAATGACTGGAGACTCTCAGGGGCCTTTTCAAGGGGTCTAGAACAGGTCATTGTAAAAACTGACAGAAAGTTGCCTCAGTTACTCTTTGTGCCTTCAGCCTTGAAGGAGGATGAGGTAGGTTAGGTATCAGTTTTTAGACAGACACTGCTTGAGTGATTAACATGCCTATGTGCAGAGTTAAGGAGGCATCTGACTCAAAGGAGACGTGAAATGAAGGCAGAGATGCCAGGCTTTTATTCTGCCTCTCATTACCTTGTGAGCCCAAGTGAGAAGTCAGTATTTTTTAGCAAATAAACAAGTTTTAAGTACCTATTATATAGCATTCTCTACATGTCTGTCCGCTTGTTATGCTGTGGGGGTTTGTGTGTTTCTGTGATGCTGAAAGCTATGCCACTAGTATTTCAGGTTGCAACAGGGCCATCCATGGTGGTCAGGTAGTAACTGAGCTTCTAGACTGAGACAGACTGGGGAGAGGGACCCAGCAGCCCACTCCCGAAACAATTAGCCATTGAAAACCGTGTGAATATCAGAGAAGCATTGTCAAATATAGTGTCAGAAAATGAGCCCCCCAGGCTTGAAGGCATTCAAAAGATGACTAGGGAAGAGTTGTCTCCTCAAAGAAGAGTTGGTCTTAATAACAGGAATGCAGTAAAACCCCTAGGACTTCCATTTGCTGATGTGGCACAACTGAAAATGATAAGACACAAAATGACTATAAGAATGGGCTCAACCATAAAAAAAAAAGTCGTGCGCATGGCACAGTGTTGGGTCATGTTTCGTTCTGTTGTACATAGGGTTGGACCTGACTTGATGGTACCTAACAACAACAAACAACAACAACAATAACAACAACATGATATGGCATTATCTGAAGAAGCCAATCACAAGCCCCAGATTTCCTCATGGACTTGTGGTTTATCTAGAAAATAAATGAATTTTTTAAACATCTGTATTATAAAAGATCCAGGCTTATTCTAATATAAAATAATATTTTAAAACAGTTGGGATCAGAAAAGCTCAAATAAAGGTAACATCAGATAGTTGTATCACAGGCTCACAAAATTTTGAGAACATAGACTCACATAAATATGTAGATAAAAATATCACTGTGTATTTTTTTCGCTGCTATACAAGTTATGACAGGTAATTACTAACAAGAGCTGCTCAGAATACTGCCAACAAGTTGGTATAATACAACACTGGGGCCACTTTTGGTGGGAATTGATGGAGACCATCAAGCTGAATGGCAGACTGAAAAGCTACTGCTTCATTCCATCTTTTATCACATTGCAAAGTATTCATCAAGGACATTTTCTGGAAGAGTAGATGACTAGACAGGGTCCTTAATTTTACCATTGATGCAATGATTTTCATTACATGTCAATGAAGAATGTCAAACTCTTCACATTTCTCATGACTGATTCCCTTTTGCAGCCATCAAATGCTTTTCATTGCAGAGATCTTGTCACGTTTAGTATTTTTCAAAATCAGTTTTACCTTGAAAATGTTAAAGGCATTCAACCTTGAACAAACATCTGCTTAAAGAATCCAATTTTGTGAATCCTGTGTATTTTAAATGTGTTGTCAGTGGTAGGTTAATAAACCCATTTTCCGGGGGGAAAATCCTCATTTTTTGTTTGCCAATTTCCATGATGTAAATGTTCCCAATATGGCTGATTTCAAGTGACCAACATAATGTCACTGAAGGCAGAGTTGGAAAGAGACGCCGACAGGTGCTTCTCATGAGTTGGTATGAGCCAGTTCAAGTACAGTCCAGCACACCATTGATTTTATTTAACCTACATGCAAAAAGATACATATAATTGTACATCAAGGTTGCTAAAAACGTAAAAAGAACACTCACATAAGTCTACTTCTTATTGTTGTTAGGTGCTATCAAGTCGGTATCTGACTCATAGCAACCCTCATAGGGTTTTCTATGGCTGTTTCAGGATTGCCTTGAGAGTGGATTGCCAGGCCCTTCTCCCATTTTTGTGGTGCTGGGAATCGAACTTGGGACCTCAGAGACTGCAGCGCAGCACTCTACCAACTGAGCTAAATCCCAGCCCAGTAAGTCCACGAAGGTCAGGAAGTTGAACATTCTCTGCACTGCAGAAGTTGACCACATATCCCTTTCCCATTTATAATCCTTTCTTCCTCATTAGAGTAACTGCTATTCTCAGTTTTAAAATAAACTCTCCTGCTATTCCTTATACTTTCGCCACACAAGTATACATCTCTAAGTGTTCTAGTTTTATTTGTCCCATTTTGAACATTATGTAAATGGAACCATGCTCTATGCATTCTTTGCTATTTATTTCGTTCAGCGTTACATTTGTGAGATTTTTCTGTGCTGTTGTATGTAGCTATAGTTTGTTTTTATTTGCTGTATAGTAATATGGCATAGGAATATACTCAGCGATGTGCTGGAGCTAACTTGTCAGATTTATAAGAGCAGATTGTTAAATGTTCAGGGATTCACATTCATTCTCTCTCACTCTCTCACTCTCTCACTTGTGGTTCTGGTGAGCAAACCCAGCGCTTTGCACATCTAGGCTCGACCACTGATCTACATCCGTGGCCCTGTTCATGGATTTTATAAGCTAGTTGATCTCATGTTGTTGTTGTTGCTAGGTGTCGTGGAGTCAGTATCCAACTCATAGGTACCCTACGTACAACAGGCGATACACTATTGTCAGTGCTTCTGTACTGTTCAGAGGGTTTTCAATGGCAGATTGATTTTTTTGGGAGTGGGTTGCCGGGTCCTTCTCCCAAGCCTACAGCACCTGGTATTCCCAGGCGGTCTCCCATCCAAGTACTAACCAGGTCTGACCCTGCTTAGCTTCCAAGATCTGATGGGATCAGATGCCACAGGGCTATGGCTTCAGGCAATCTCATATTGGCAGCATGAAATTGCCCACCATGGGAGTATCTACACGATGGAAATTGACAAATGCTACAAATCAGACCTTTTACTCTGTTGTTAAACATCTGCCAGCATGCCAATAAATAGGCAATAATGTAATCATCCATCTTGCAATAAATAGGCATTCAGTTTCTTCCATGTGTACTGGTGGAAGGCACTCACATTTCTAAAGGAAAGAGGATATAGTCCAGATGTGAAAACGCTAGATTACATGACATGCACATATTCGATTTTAATTGATAACGCCAAATCATTCTTCCAATTTACACAGAGCCCTAGCAGCTTTGTTTGAGAATTCCTATTTACTCCTATTATTCCTGGGTATTAGAATTTCACTCCTTAGTATTGCCAGACTTTTAAACTTTTGCCAGACTAATGGTTGTATATTCATATAGCATGATGACTCTAAGCTATATTTTCCTAATTCCTAAAGAGGTCAAACACTTTTTCTTATATTGTTTGGTCCATTTGAATTTTTCTTGTGTAAAATATTGTTCAAGTCTTTTGCTGATTTTTTTACTGTCTTTTTCTTATTGATTTTTTTTTTCAGAATCCTTTATATATTCTGGGTATCCTGATATAACTATTTAATGCTGTACATTTCCCTCTATTTCTTTTTTATCTCTTTCCTGAAGTATGGTGGTACAGGTGCTATGCCATTACCAACAACGACAAAAACCTTGTTTATAGTTAATATGGGTACATTTGTACAAGCTCTGGATTTATCCTGAGCTTGCATATATGAATTTTGCTTGACATCTTTTCACTCTCTCTGGAATCACTTCATTTCTCTTAGCCTATGCTACGGATTCCCACACGTATCTGTCAGCTTGTCATGCTATGGGGGCATGCATGTTGCTGTGATGCTGCGAGTCATGCTACCAGTATTTCAGATACCAGCAGGGCCACCCTTGGTGGACAGGTTTCAGTTGAGCTTCCAAGCTAAGACAGCCGAGTGAGAAGGACCCAGAAGCCAACTTCTGAAACAATTAGCCATTGGAAACCCTATGAATAGCAGAGTAGCACTGTCAAGTATAGTGTCAGAAAATGAGCCCCTAAGGCTGGTAGGTATTCAAAAAATGACTGGGGAAGAGTTGCCTTCTCATAGTAGGGTCAACCTTAATCACAGGAATGGAGTAAAACCCCTGCAACTTCCTTTTGCTAATGTGGCATGGCTAAAATGAGAAGAAACAGTGGCTGCAGCAATGGGCTCAAATATAGTGCACAGTGTTGGATAGTGTTTTGTCCTGCTGTACTTAGGGTCACTATGAATTGGACCCCACAGCACTAACAACAATAATAACATGCAGCAGATTAAAGATGAAGTACAGTAATTGTTACCATTATTCTGAAAATCAAAGAGCTAGGGAGAAGAGAGAAAAAATCATGGGTTATGTGTGGTGTCCTGGGCCCTACTTTCTCTCCTGGATCAGATACATTTAAATGTTCTGGGTCTACTTTGTCTAGCCAGTCTAGTTCATTCTTACAGATTCTGGAAATTTCCTGTACCTCAACACAATACCCTGAAAGATGCAAACCCTAAAGTGCTTGCCACTTATGCTGAGGTCCAACTGAAGGCTCATGATAAAGGGAAAGAAAGGAGCAAAAGATTATCATCTAATCAAAAGACACACCTCTTTTGCAAAGCTACTGTTTATTAAGGAAACTGCCCTTTGTTGTACCTATAGGAGAGGTTGCTTTCATCTATGTTACCTGAAAATTACTCTCCTCTATAAAAACACTTGTAAAATGAATAAGAGAGACAGCATCTATGCAAAGCTTCCATATAAAGAAAACAGAAACTAAAAAGCCCAATTTTTTCAGTGGAAGATTGTGCCACCAAGATAAAAAAATATTACCAAAACAATATTCTTCAATCAAAATGCCTTTCCACTTAAAAATTTCAAATCCTGTATTAAATAACTTTAAGATCAAAGAGAAATACAAAGCAATACTGAAGAATTTTCAAAAGTATTGCTAATGAAATTAGTATATGCCAGAGGCTACAGGATACTTAAAGAAGTGATGAACTTCCCTTATCATAGTAGAAATGCAAATTAAAATTGCACTGAATCCCTTCTTTTTGGCTAAGATGAACTACTATATCTGTTTTTATCAGTTTTATATCTGAGATGTCCTCTATCCAAGGACAATATAGTAAATGGATTTGGGAACAGAGAGATGGGATAGGAGTACATTCTGGCCCTCCATGTGTTGTCTTGGTATTGTAACACCTCCAGGAATGGTGTACCCCCTTGGGCAACACAAAAAGAAGGGTACATTGAGATTCCATTTCTCACTTAGCACTTGTCAGATTGGCTAAAAATTCAAACTTTGACTACATACTTTCTTGGCAAAGCTTTGAGGAAAAAGGTATTTCCATTTAGTGGTAGTAGGTTGCAAAAGGATACAACTGAGCTGAACACAGTGGCCCAAAGCTGTAATCCCAGAGACTTGGGAGGCAGAGGCAGGAAGATCACACAGTTGAGGCCGGAGGCAGCCTGCCTGACTCAGCAAGACCCTGTCTCAAAATAAAAGGTAGAAAATGGGCTGAAGGTGCAGCTCAGTGGTAGAGCACATGGGAGACCCTGGGTTCAACCCCTCAGTACTGCACACACACACACACACACACACACACACACACACACACACACACACACACACTATACCTGCCATGAAGGGGAATTTGGCAATATCTAGCAAGATTACATCTTTCAGTAGCACTGTTTGTTTAAGCAAAAGACTGGAAACAATCCAAGTGCTTATCTATAGGAGATTGGTGGAGTAAGTTGTGGTACAAATGCAGGATATTTTGCAGCTGTAGAAAGGAATAAGAGATGAGGAGTGACCTATAGTTTTTTTATTAAGGGAGGGATAAGTAAAGTAGGTGAAAATATATACATTGTGCTACCATTTTTCTAAAAGGGGAAGGGAATACAAATAGTTATACATATTGTCTTCAATTGCAAAAAAGGAAGGATAAAGCAAAAGCAAAAGAAAATATTACTTGTATAGTAAAGAGTGGGGAGAGAGTCAGGAATAAAAGCTACTTCTCTGAATATATGATTATAAAACAAGTTTAAAAGTTTTAAAGTTCCTGGTTCTGGTGATGCATACCTGTAATCCCAGCACCTGGGAGGCTGAGGCAGGAGCATCATGAGTTTGAGGCCAGCCTGGACTATGTAGTGAGACCCTGTCTTAAAAATATTTTTTTTCAAAGCAGTCTCTAGAAACATTTTTTCAATTCTTAAAACGAGTATATGTATTGAATTGATGACATGAAAACATAAAGAGGAATTATTTCAAGTGATTGAAAAATAATTCACTACCCATCCCTGGTGCGGTGTACCATAAAGATCCCCAAATACTGCTACCCTTTTGGGATAGCAGACCTTCAAAGGTAGCTGAGGTCACTGCAAACATTGCAACTTTTACTCCTCAACTGTACCTTAGTTAGAAAAATTAGAAAGAAGGGTATAAAGGAGGGTAAGAAGGAAAACATAGCTCAGGTAATTTCCTTCTGAGCCCCCAGGTCTAGCATTTGCTTACAGTAGACACCTTCTGAAGAAGAACCCAAAGACCTGCTTGAGGCAGAGTCTGACCCCTTGTGTTTTGTGACCTTAGCCTTTGGTTGCATGTGACCAGTGACTCTTGCTTTCATTGTTTTGATGTTTGGGTTGTGAACTGAGAAAATGAAGGAGGTTGGGAGAAGAGAGACTACAGAGTGGGACAGGCCCACCTACTAGATAACCCAAGTTACCAACACTACCATCACCAGGGAGCTTAAGAATTTCTATTAGAGCTTGTAGAGGAAACAGACCCCACATTTGCAAACCCAACTGTATCTGTTAGTAGATCATGATGGGAAGGGCCACTGTAACTCGTCAGTGACTATGTCATAACTCTGGCAGCTCAGACCCATGTTGTCTAGCTATAGAAGCCTTATATAAATTTTATACACAGTAAGGACCATTGAGTTTCTTTCTTTCTTTCTTTCTTTTTTTTCTTTTTTCTTTCTTTTTTTTTTTTTTTTGTGAGACAGAGGTTCACTATATAGACCAGACTGGACTTGAACTATTGATCTTCTTGCCTTAGCCTTCCAAGTGCAGGGATTACAGGCATGCACCCCTAGGTCCAGTTGAAAGGCCATTTAGGAAACAAGACAGGAACCAGAACCCTGTGAGATCATTCATCTATCTTGGAATAAAAAGTATAACAGTAAATGTGATTCCTATTGCAGTTGCTACATCTGCCACAGCTTCCTCTGTCTTCTTTCTTTTTAGCAGTTCCTTTATCCCTAAGGCCATATTGCATACTATGGTATTGTCAGCAAGAAGAGAAGAGAGGACATGGGGGAAGAGGGGGTTGGCTTACTGAGGGACCTGAGACTCTCAGTCCCAGTCTCAGTCTTTGGTCTCTGCAGCTTGCTTGCTTCTACTCTGTCAGTCTGATACGTCCTTCTCTGCCCCCTTGCAGTCACATCACTCTCAAGAGATCAGAGCTCAGCTCTTCCTG
This sequence comes from Pedetes capensis, assembly GCA_007922755.1. NCBI lineage: Eukaryota > Metazoa > Chordata > Mammalia > Rodentia > Pedetidae > Pedetes > Pedetes capensis. The sequence continues at coordinate 16,591 of VMDO01005500.1, read as the reverse complement.
GTGGCTCTGCACCAGGTCTCTATTAAGGAGAGATTTTGGCTTTTGTTTGCATAATAATTAGGACCCTCAAATCCACACCATAGATAGTCTCCAACTCTAAAGTTTGGTCTATGACAAGAGACACCTACAGAAATTGAGAAACTTCATAGCAATTTGGCTGCTACAATATCCAAGTGGCACCATCTTGCTCTAATTTAGCCCATCGCTATTGTGAGGTCACTGTGTATAACATGGTGTCACGTGGGATGTTCTTGATTTTCAGCTGAGATCCAAAGTTAAAACAATGCTGTAAGTATATATCCCTACTTTCTATAGAGCATTGCCAAGGAAAGCCTTTGTTATGGTTTGAAGATGAAATGGTTCCCATAGGCGCATGTGTTGAAGGCTTGGTCCTCAGCTGGTGACCCTATTTTTGGAAACTTTAGGAGGTGGGGCATAGCTGGGGGAAGTTGGTCACTGGGGGTGTGGCTTTGAAGGTCGGATACGGTCTCCTTCCTCGCTGTCTGCTTCCTGTCCGCCATGAGGTGAACAGCTTCCTCTTCCACATGTTCCTGTTGCCATGATGTTCTGCTTCACCATCCACTCAGAATCTGTGGAGCCAAAGACTATGACCTGAAATCTCTGAAACCATGAGCTAAAATAAATCTTTCCTCTTTTACATTGTTCTCTCAGATATTTTGGTCACAGTGACCAGAAAGCTAAGTAATACAGCCCTCAAGGCTGAGGCTTTGATACAAAACACCACTCCTTCCCCTTACCTCAATTGTGTTCCCATCAAAAGAGACATCATAAGGGAAGAAATTGTGGTTATGGCCAACTTTGTGGGGAATGCAATGTTCATGGTAGCAGGCTGTAAGCATGAAGCATGTATTCCCTTTGCACAGGCTGAGTGAAGATTGGGGTACAGTAAGAGAGGGAGACTAGCATTTATGTTTTCCAGTTGGGCTTCCATTTGGGCAACCACTGGGCAACCATTGACCAGGCTGATCTGACAAGGAAGGAGCACTTTGAGCTATGTAGAAAGGTGCCTAATCCCAATTCATGGTGCCTAAAAAAGGATTTCTATTTTTAATAGAAGGGATACTTGGGACAGTATTTTCTTTCTTCAGATTTGCCCTTTAACTGGAAAATTCTGAGACGGGAAAAATGTCTATCACTGTTTCTTGACACTAATCGTTTCTACCCAGAATCTTCCATTGGTCCAAGTAACTGAACTGGGGAATCAATGCTTTTCCATGTGAGCAATATGAAGGAAACAGGTTTTGTGAAATGAGCCGTGAGGCTAGCTGAGAGGCTGGAACAAATAACGCCCTGGCTCCAAACAGGGCACCCAGGTGCAAGGTGGGTGTGGGGCTGAGCAAGGAAGACGGCAAGTGGCAGGAGTGGCTGAGACGTTGGTGGGCTACGGGGAGTGGAGATAGTTCACAGCCAGCTTGGAGCTGAGACTCTAGAGAAGAAGCCCAGCTCCTTAATGTCTGCCAAACCTGGCTAGTGCGTGGTGCTGCTGGCAGCCCCAGATGGAAATCTGTTTACTCAGAGGAACAGAGCATCAGATAAGCTTTGCAGTGGAAGACTGCCACGATTCTCAGTCTAAATGTCTCAGTGAGAGGGAGGCACAAAGCTCATCCAGTAGAACTTGAGGCCATGAAGCCCTGATGAATCTAAGGTAGACATTCGGGTCTCTGGTAAAAATTTGTTTAGTTTCTTGAGAAGCGCTCCCAGGGAAAAACAATCCATAGCCAGAGTTTTTGAGAGATGAGAACTGACTCAAAAGAAGGCCACAGACCTAGAAATTAAGTTTTCTCCCCCACCCTCGCCTGCAGCCATAGCCCTGTGGCATCCGATCCCCTCAGGTCTCGGAAGCTAAGCAGGGTCAGGCCTGGTTAGTACCTGGATGGGAGACCGCCTGGGAACACCAGAAGCTGTAGGCTTGGGAGAAGGACCTGGCAACCCCCTCCCAAAAATCAATCTGCCATTGAAAACCCTGTGAACAGCAGAGAAGCACTGACAATAGTGTTTCCCCTGTTGTACAGAGGGTTGCTATGAGTCGGATACCGACTCGATGGCACCTAACAACAACAACAACAACAACAACAACAACTCCCACCCTCAATTCTTTTCCTTCAAGGTTTTATTTAAATAACTATATTTAAGCTATATTTAATAGTTTGCAGCCATGCCACTGTGGAGTCCAACCTGTCAGATCTCGGAAGCTAAGCAGGTCAGGCGTGGTTAGTACTTGGATGGGACACCATCTGGGAACATCAGGTGCTGTAGGCTTGGGAGAAGGATCGGGCAACCCACTTGCCATCCGCCCCCCCCTCCAAAAAATCAGCCATTGAAAACTCTATGAATAGCAGAGAAGCACTGACAATAGTGTTTTGTCTGTTATTCATAGGGTTGCTATGAGTTGGACACACTCCACGGCACCTAACAACAACAGGAACATATTTAATAGAGATAAATAGGCAAATTCTTTTTTCTTTTTCTTCTTTTTTTCCCCTTTATTGATAAATGTTGGTGGCGTACAGAGGAGGACAGCATTTGCTTTTTCCATTGTGCAACTATTATATCACTTTTGGTTACATTTTCGTCAACTTACAAAGTTTAGGGAAACTTTTGAATAATATGTAGTAAAGCTTATATGCATTTATGGGTTATGTTCCCCTATTTTTCTCTTGTCCTCATGAAGTTGCACCATTTACATTGAGATTATCCTCTCTCCATTTATCCCTTTCCATTGTTTCCCCTCCACTTCCCACCTTCCATAACCTTCACTTCCCTTTGCTCGTTCCCTGCCTCTTCTTTACTACTCTGCTTATATTTTCTCTTCTTTGTTAAGTTAAATTGTTCATTTTTATATATTTGTGTATAGTTTTGTTCTCCCTTCAAGTAAGATTCAGCTCCCACATATGAGTGAGAACATAGAGTATTTCTCTTTTTGAGGCTGTGTTTGTTCACTTAAGATATTTTTCTTAACAATATGCATTCTATTAGAAGATGAGGATGACTTATAAGTGGGCATTATGAGTTTTATGAATGTGTTTGGGTTTTCCAGAGAAATAGAACTAATAGGACACATACATATGCTATATATGTATGATATCCCGTGGAGAGATTTATTATAAAGTATTGACTGATGCAGTTTTGGAGGCTGAGAAGTCCCATGATCTTCCATCTGTAAAGCCAATACCAGGAAAGTCAGTAGTATAGTTTGAAGTCCTGAGAAATGATGGTGTACATTCTAGATCAGGTCCAAAGTTCTGAGGATCGAGAGGACCATGGGCAGAAAAGTGACATCTCAGCTTAAGCAGTCAGAGCAAATTCTACCCTCTTCTACCCTTTGTTCTATCCAAGCCCTCAGTGGATTTCAGCAACCCCCAATCTTTTTGGCACCAGAGACTGCTTTCATGAAAGATAACTTTTCCATGGATGGGGGGAGGAGGAGATGCTGGTCTCACAGGATGGGGAGCTGTAAGGTGAATGATGGGGAGTAGATGTAAATACAAATGTAAATACAGACAGTACTGGCCTGCAGCCCCATTTCCTCTACTCAGTCTGCTAGTTACAATGCTAATCTCTCCTAGAAACCCTCTGCTGCACATGCATTTACCCAGACAGAATGTTTAACCAACCACCCGGGTACCCCATAACCCAGTCCAGTTGACATATAAAATTTATCATCACAGTGAATAATGCATTGGAAGCCATGGTGTGCTGGTAAATCATCTCTCCACAGGGGAAGAAATAAGCCACAATTTGTAACATTTTCTGACTTCTGTGGTGTAAATAGTCCCATTATGACTAACTTCAAGCTGCCAACGTAGAGTCACTGAGCATGGAGTTGGGAGGAGAGGCAAGCTATTAGCTCTCACAAGCCAATAGGAGCTACCTCTAACATACATAGGGAGCAAATATCTGAGAACACATAGAAAATTTTTAGGGTAGAAATCTTCTCTTCTTAGGCTTCGACAGAAGGACAATTCTGGGGTTTTGTATTTTTGTCACAGATATTTTGGAATTGTTTTTAATAGCTAAACCAACTTCTCTGGTTCTAATACTACCTTTTTTCCTGATTGTTTATGGGAGTTGGAGTATTCAATCCCACATGTCATGTGGAAATCTACCTCAATCAAACTTTGCTCAGATTAGACAAGATTTTATGTGTCATGTGTCCCAATCTATTCATTTCAAGATGAGGAAACTAAGACTCAAAGAGATGAAGTGATTTGTCCAAGATCCCAGGGAAAGTCTACAAGGAAATTAAAAGTAAAGCCTAGTTCTTCTCTCAGGCTGTGCGTTTGTTTCTACTACAATTTTCTCCTCAAAGGTGGAAACAGGCCCTCACTGCTTCTGAGCAAGATGGGAGGACAGAGCTCAGAAAGGATGATTCTAGGTGAGCTAGGAGTAGACATCAGCCTGCCAATGTATAGGACATTATCCCTCTACTTTTGCTTATGGTAGAAGAGCAAGAAACAGCAGCTGGAATGGAGGAGAAATTAGATTTTGTAGTATTTGTCTTGCCTGCAGCTGTACCACTGTGGTGACTGATCCTGTCAGATCTTAAAAGCTGAGCAGGGTCGGGCCTGGTTAGTACTTGGCTAGGAGAGTACATGGGAACACCAAGCACTGTAGGCTTGGGAGAAGGACCTGGCAGCCCACTCCTAAAAAAGAGCAATCAGCCATTGAAAACTCTATGAATAGCAGAGAAGCACTAACAACACTGTTTTACCTGTTGTCGGTGGGGTCATTATGAGTTGGATACTGACTCCATGGTACCTAACAACAACAACACCACCATTTGCCTTAAATTCAGATGGAACCAACCCTGACAGAATTCAACTCCAGAGTCCAGAATTTCATGAATCAAAGAAAAACCATGCCCGATACCAAACTCTGTAAGAGGTGGAAGTGCAGGTCACTTTGTCAACTGCAGCAGTTTTGTCTCTCTAGTTACTGTGGGGAGGAGGAGAGGTGCAGAATCAGCTGCAGCAGTGGTGGTGAAAAGAGCAAGTGAATGAAAAGAAGAGAAGGAAGGTGCACATTGCCTCCTGACAGGCATCAGGCCTGGTTTTTCTTTGATTCATGGAACTCTGGTCTCTGGCATTGAATTCTGCTATTGCTGCCTCGTGTAAAGCCATACCACCCTGATGCCTGACCTTGTCAGATCACGGAAGCTGCAAGCAGGGTCAGGCCTGGTTAGTACTTGGATGGAACACCACTTGGGGATATTAGGTGCTACAGGCTTAGGAAAAGAACCCAGCAACCCACTCCCCAAACAATCAGCCATCAAAAACCCTATGAATATCAGAGAAGCACTGACAATAGTGCCAGGCATGGCAAAGTGCTAGGTAGTGTCTCATTTTGTTGTACATAGGATCACTATGCATCAGACCAGATTCGACCTCACTTAAACACCTTGGCTTCCCATGGGACAGGGAGAACACCCAGAAAGATAAGAGCTGTCCTTGGCAGTGGATTTTGAACCAAAATACAAAGAACTGAAGGCAAGTGGTTGTTTAAATCTGCAGACTTCCAAGTGAAGATTCTGCTCCTTAGAGCTGGGGATATAGCTTAATGGTATAGTACTTGAAAGGTCCTGGGTTTGATTCCCAGCACTACTTAAAAAAACTAATAGTTAAAAAAAGATTTCCTTCTTTTGTGTTTTGATACAACACTATGAAAAGTTGATTCTGAACAGCTAGGATTATCAAGGATCTTAATCAGGATGGCTTCCCCACTGCTTTCCAACCCATCTTTTCTTTAGTTTTTAAAAAGCATCCATAGTGCTCTTACAGTGAAGGTCTTTCCCCTAGAAGCAGCAATTTCCTGTTCCTAATACTCAGCTCAGCACAGTCCTGGCCAGCTCCCAGGGTTGGCATTTATATTTGTGGAACTATGTGCTGAGGAGTATGGAAACCTCTGTGGGCTGTAGGAGGCTGGCATGTTAACTTCTACAGTTGTCTGTAATGGAGAGACACTGGTTTTCTCAAACTGAAACGGCTTTCATTATTTTACACTCTCAAGTGAAGAATGGAACTTCAGGAAAAAAACAAGTTCTATCTACATGTCTGGGCTGGGATTTAGCTCAGTTGGTAGAGCGCTGCTCTGCAGTCTCTGAGGTCCCAAGTTCGATTCCCAGCACCATAAAAATGGGAGAAGGATGTGACAACCCACTCCCAAGGCAATCCCGAAACAATCTGCCATTGAAAACCCTATCAGGGTCACTATGAGTCGCAACAATAATCTACATGTCTAGGATAAAAACCAAAGCTTTTTACCCCCTCTTTTTAAAATGTGTCTTCGTTTAACATAGTTTAACTTGTTTTTCTGTCACTTGCAACCAAAGAATCCTACTTGAAGTAGCTTCATTGCTATATATATTTAGTTTGTTTCTGTTGGTTTGGCAGGTATTGGTTTCTCATACATGAAATATTCAATGTTAGTTATTTTTGTTCACCCCCTTAGTGAGCTCTATGTGGATTTCTCCATGTTTCCACCACCAGTTCACTGGTGCCCTTTACTAAAGGATTTGGGTAATTAAATAGAATTTTATGTGGGGATGCGAGAGATCTTATAGTTATTTGCTAAGTATGACTCTCCTTAGTTTAAGGGAAAATCAGTGAGAAGCTAAATCTTTCCAATAGATTCTCTCAGTGGTAGACCCCAGTTCTGCTCATTTTCTTTGTTTTTTTATTAGAAATTTTTAATGTACATCATAATGTGATTCATTTTGACATGCTTCTCTATCTTTTACTTAGTAGTATTTTTCTATATGTCCTTGGGTTCCAGTTCTGTTTAAGATAGAAACTTTTCCTGTAGTCGTCTTTGTTTTTGTCTTTTTAGAACAATTACATGGGATTTCTAGTCCATTTATATTGACATCATTCTTATCTTCCCTACCCCCCTTTTATTATGATCCCACCTTTGAGTAGGATTTTTCCTTCTTGTAATTTTGAATCAGCTCCCTCATATGAGTGAGAACATGTGTTGTTTCTCTTTCTGAGCTCGTGTTCGTTCACTTAAAATAATTTTCTCTAATTCCATCCATTTTGCTGCAAATGAGCTTATTTCATTTTTCTTGATTGCTGAATAGTATTCCATTGTGTATATATACCATAGTTTTTGTATCCATTCTTCTGTTGAAGGGCACTTTGGTTGATTCCATATCCTTGCTATTGTGAAAAGCGCTGCATTGAACATGGAGATGCAGGTGTCTCTGTGGTATGATGACCCATCTCCCTTTGGGTAAATTCCCCATAGTGTTATAGCTGGGTCATATGGTAGATCTATTTTTAGTTTTTTGCGGTACCTCCATATTGATTTCCACAGTGGTTGCACCAATTTACAGCTCCAACAACAATGTAAAAGTGTTCCCTTTTCCCCGCAACCTCGCCAGCATTTGTTGTTGTTTGTTTTATTGATCTTGGCCATTCTTACTGGTGTAAAGTGAAATCTCAGCATTGTTTTGATTTGCATTTCCCTAATGGCTAGGGATGTTGAGCACTTTTTGATGTGTTTCATGGCTTTATGGACCTCTTCTTTTGAGAACTGTCTACTCAGTTCCTTTGCCCATTTGTGTATTGGGTTGTTTGGTTTTTGGGTTTTTTTTTTCTTGAGTTCTTTATAAATTCTAGTAATTAGACCTTTGTCTGATGTATAAAATGCGAAGATTTTTTCCCATTCTGTGGGGATTTCCTTGACTCTGTTAATTGTTTCTTTTGTTGTGCAGAAGCTTTTTAATTTCATGTGGTCCCATTTATCTATTCTTGTTGCAATTTCTTGAGCAATTGGAATCCTATTAAGGAAATCCTTTCCTATGCCTATATGATGGAGTGTATTGCCTATCTTGCCTTCTATAAGTTTTAAAGTTTCTGGTTTTATGTTGAGATCTTTTATCCATTTTGAGTTAACTCTCGTGTATATTGAGAGATGCGGATCCCCTTTCATTTTTCTGCATGTGGATGACCGTGTTTCCCAGCACCATTTGAAGAGGCTGTCCTTTTTCCAGTTTACTTGCTTTGCTCCTTTGTCGAAAATAAAGTGGCTATAGGTGTGTTGAGGTATATCTGGTTCTTCTAGTCTGTTCCAGATGTCTTCAGGCCTATTTTTGTGCCAGTACCAAGCTGTTTTTGCAACCACTGCCCTGTAGTAAAGTTTGAAGTCAGGGATTGTGATTCCACCTGCATTAGATTTGCAGCTTAAAAGTGTTTTGGCTATACATGGTCTTTTGTGGTTCCATATGAATTTTTGGATCATTTTTTTCTATTTCTGTAAAATCAGTCAGTGGAATTTTAATGGGTATTGCATTAAATCTATAGATAGCTTTTGGTAGGATAACCATTTTTACAATATTAATTCTCCCTATCCAGGAGCAGGGGAGGTCTTTCCATTTTTTAGTGTCCTCTGCTATTTCTTTCTTTAATGTTTTAAAATTTTCCTTGTAGAGATCTGAAGGGTCTTTGGTTAGATTGATTCCAAGGTATTTAATTTTCTGATGGGTTATCATGAATGGTATCTTTCCTGAAATTTCCTTCTCTTCTTGTTTGGAATTGGTGTAAAGAAAGGCTATTGATTTTTGTGGGTTAACTTTGTAGCCTGCAACCTTGCTGAAGGAGTTAATTAGATCCAGAAATTTTCTGATTGAGGTTTTGGGATCTTTCAAGTATAAAATCATATCATCTGCAAATAATGATAATTTGACCTCTTCCTTGCCAATCTGTATCCCTTTGCTTTCTCTTTCTTGTCTGATTGCCCTGGCCAGAACTTCAATTACTATGTTGAATAGAATAGGAGAGAGAGGACATCCTTGTCTTGTTCCAGATCTAAGAGGAAGTGGTTTTAGTTTTTCTCCATTTAATATAATGTTGGCTGTAGGTTTGTCATAAATGGCTTTTATGAAATTAAGGTATTTGCCTGTTATACCTATTTTCTCCGATGTTTTTATCATGAAAAGGTGTTGCACTTTATTGAAGGCCTTTTCAGCATCAATTGAGATGATCGTGTGGTTTTTGTTTGTCAGTTTCTTGATATGTTGGATTACATTAATTGATTTCCGTATGTTAAAGCAGCCTTGCATCTGTAGTATAAATCCCACTTGGTCATGGTGAATAATCTTTTTCATATGCTGCTGTATTCTGTTTGCCAGAATTTTATTGAATATTTTTGCATCTAGATTCTTAAGGGAGATGGGTCTGTAATTATCTTAGATGAATCTTTTCCTGGTTTAGGTATCAGGGTGATGGTAGCTTCACAGAATGTATTTGGGAGTGTTCCCTCCTTTTCCATTCTTTGGAATAATTTGAGGAAGACAGGTATTATATCTTCTTTAAAGTTTGGTAGAATTCTGCCGTGAATCCATCAGGACCTGGGCTATTCTTTGTTGGGAGACTTTTAATTACCTTTCCTATTTCTGTATAGGTAATGGGCATGTTTAGGTCAGTTATGTCTTCTGGGGATAGTTTTGGTAGGTCATACGTGTTAATAAATTTATCCATTTCTTCTGCATTTTCATATTTTTGGGAATACAGTTTTTCATATTAATCCCTGACAATTTTCTGTATTTTGTTGGAGTCAGTGGTTATGGATCTGTTGTCTTTCATAATCTGTACTATGTTAGATTTTTCCTTTTTCTTTTTGATGAGGTAAGCCAGAGGGGTGTCTATTTTATTAAACTTTTCAAAGAACCAGCTCTTAGTCTTATTAATGTTTTGAATTATCTCTTTAGATTCTAATTGAGATATTTCTCCCTTTATTTTTGTAATTTCCCTCTGTATGTTCCATTTAGGGTTTTTTTTTTGTTGGATTTCTAGTGTCTTAAGCTGTGTCAATAGGTCATTTATTTGTCTCATCTTTATTTTATTGATGAAGGCACTTAATGCTATAAACTTCCCTCTTAAAACTCCCTTTGCTGTATCCCATATGTTTTGGTATGATGTGTTTTCATCATCATTTGATTGTAGGAATTTTTAAAATTCCAACTTGATTTCATCAACAATCCATGGGTCATTCAGTAGTGAATTATTCAGTCTCCATGAGTTTGTAAAGTTTCTGGAATTATTCATGTTCTTGAGCTCCAATTTTATCCCATTATGATCTGATAGGGAACAGGAGATTATTTCTACTTTTTTGTATTTGTTGAGGGAGTTCTTATGGACTAGCATATGATCTATTTTAGAAAACGTACCATGTCGAGCTGAGAAGAATGTGTATTCCTCATCGTGTGGATGAAATATTCTGTATATATCTGTAAGATCCAGCTGGTTTAGGGTGGAGATTAGATTTGACATTTCTCTGTTGATTTTTTGTTTTGATGACCTGTCTCTTG
>VMDO01005499.1:72656-111338 GCA_007922755.1 Pedetes capensis | reverse complement strand
CTATATAGTAAAAGATAGAGAAGACTTGGATGGGAAACTTAGATAGGAAGGGGGGAGGGGGGAAACATAGAGGAGGGTAAGGGGTAACCTATATGAATAATGCTTATCAAATTGCATATATGAAAATTGTCACAACAAAAAGCATGTCAAAATGAATCACATTATGATGTACATTAAAAATTTCTAATAAAAAAAAAATTCATTTTCTCACTTTATAAGCCCACCTAAAAGCTTTATAGATAATAAAGAGTTACAAAGGAAGCTAAGGTGAATTTTTCCCTATACTAAAGAGTATCAGTATGTGTTTATGGTATTTCTTGTAGTTCTGGGTCAATATGATGAATTTAAAATTTTAAATATGCATAAAATATCAAAAAGTATATCAAATTTAATGGGATATATTAAAAGCATTATCATTAAAGTCAAGAATAACACAAGGATTTTTGTTTATTTTTTGAGACAGGGTCTTGCTATGTAACCTGGGATGGTTTTGAACTTGTGATCCTCCTGCCTCAGGCTTCTGAATGCTGATATTACATGTGATTACATGTGCGCACCACCACGACTAGCTAAATATTCTTTCATTATTACCACATAGCACTATTCTGGAAGTACCAGCAAATGCAAATATACAATATAGAAATATTAAAAATTTAAAGAAGAAAAAAGAAAAATACCACTGTGTGTAAACTGTGGTTGCTCAACTCGAGAATCCAAAAGAGTTACCTGGAAAAGTACTGCAGTGAGATGATTTAGTGAAGTGACTGGGTATAAAACTATTATACAGAATTTAGCAGCAAAGAGGATGACCAATGGAAGACATATAAAACTGTGTTTTTTCAATCCCAAAGCCAACTAAACCGACAAGACAAAAAACACCACCTTACTTATAAGGATGAGGAAACAGCGAGAATTCAACAGTACCAAAATTTTGAAAACAGAAAGATACACATAGATTAGTTGTAACTGACTTCTTGTCAGGTGCTATCAAGTCAAATCTGACTCATAGTGACCCTATGTACAACAGATCAAACAGTACCCAACACTGGGCCATGCCCAGCACTATCATCTGTGTTTCTCTACTATCTATAGGGCTTTCAATGGCTGATTGTTTTTTTGGAAGTCGGCTGTCAGGTGCTTCTCCTAAGCCTACAGTACCTGGTGTTCCCACGCAGTCTCCCTTCCAAGAACTAATCAGGCCTAACCATGCCAAGCTTCCAAGATCTGATGGAATAGGATGCCAGGGTGGCACGGCTGCAGGTGCAACTGACTTAGATCTGAGAAAGGTAAACCCTGAACCCATACTAACAAAAAACTCTTAAATAACCCAATTATGAAACAAATTAAACTAGCAGTTAACATTTACTTGTTATTATAAGACAGGAAGTATCCTGATTGGCACTGCAATTTTCAGAGGACTGGGGCAAAAGAGAATTTCAGAAATCAGCAGATTCAGAAAACAATAGCACAGTGCCATTTCCTCTGCAAAGGTGATGGCCTACCTGAGAGTGAAATATAAGGCCTGGCTAAAACCACTTGAAAAACAGTGAAGTATCTAGATTTCCTTTCCCACTCAAATATTTAATCACGTGGAGAAATACAAGACTGACTCTGGACAGGGAGGTGTTAGGCACAGTTTTATAGTCTACTTCCTTTGAATTTAGTTTTTAAAGAGACCCTATATGTACCTACTGCTGATGCTGAGACATACCTCTCCACTCAGGAATTTGAAGTCACTTTTTCTGAGAAACGTAACTTAAAAAGACCCAGAGTTACCAACAATGAGTATTTCAAAAAACAAAAACAAAAAACAAAAACAAAAAAACACCAATCTTCCATAAAGACTGACTGCCAATGGTTTAGCACATCCCAATGGCTTTCAGACATCTATTCTTAATGAGGAAGTGACAACCAAGGGCAAAAAATAAGAAAGGTATCTTCATAACTGTGTGAGTTTTTCATCAACTATGACAAAATACCTAATATAAGCAACTTAAAAGGAGAAAAGATTGATTTTGGCTCCTGGTTTCAGAGATTTCAATCAATGGTCAGTTGGCTCCACTGCTTTTAGGCCCATGGCAGGCCAGAAACACCACAACCATACCATAACAATGATGAAAACAACCAAAAACTAAATTTGTTAGAAATGCAAACTATATGTGAGGGGAGGGGGGATCTTTTTCAAAAAATAATATATTCAGAGAGACAAGATATTACATCCACAAATTAGAGATTATTGGAAAATTAGTATTTAGAGGAAAATACATTCTTCCATTTAATAATAAACACAAGACTCCTTGGAAAACTGGTTTATTGTAAGTTAGAGACAAAAAACATCAAGATGAGCTCAGAACATCACATATACTAGATAACAAGGAAGGGGGGAAAGGGAGGTAAAGACGACTCTGGAGCCAACATGAACAGGCTTCAACTGACCAAAGATGGGAAATTTTGAACATTACTAGAATGAACTGGAATTGCTAGAATGAACTAAAACACAACAAATATGCTTAAATTCATGAGTTTATGATGATACTACCACCAGTAACAAGCCTATTTACATAGACAAACTCAATAACAAAGATACTAATTTTCCCTAGATTAATCTGTGATTTTACTCTAGATTCAATAAAAATACCAATATTTTTAAGAGAGGAGGTCTTAGGGCTAGGAGTGTAGTTCAGTGCTAGAGCACTGAACATATTAGTATAGTGCTAGTATGTGTGAGACTATGTGTTCATTCCCCAGCATCAAAAAAAAAAAAAAAAAAAAAAAAGACAGGTTCTCACTACACATTGCCCAGCCTGGGCCCAATGTCCTGGGCCCAAGTGGTCTTCCGGCCTTAGCCTCCTGAGTAGCTGAGAATAAAGATGCAAGCCACCATGCCCAGCTTAAACTTTTTAATTAACCCAATTCTAAACTTTATATGGACAAACAAATAAGAACAAATAGGAAGCCAGTTGTGGTGGCATGCACCTGTAATCCCAGCACCCTAATGGATGAAGCAGGAAGATCATTAGTTTCAGGCCAGCCTGGGAGACACTGTTGGAGGAGGAGGAAGAGGAAGAGAACGAGGAGGAAGAGGAGAAGGGGGAAAAGGGAGAGGAGGAGAAGGACAGGGAGGGGGAGGAGGAAGCAGTGGCAGAGGAGAAAAAAATACCACAAACAATAAACAGAAACAACAAACTCAGTTTCTTCTACACTCTCACTCAATAATCAAAACAAAATTTGTTACCAACTGTGGGGAGAGAGCTTACACACACACCAGCTGGGTGCCCTGATTCAGTATAATTCTGATACAATCTACCCAGAGATAGAATCAGATCTCACAGAATGAGAACTCAGTCCCCAAGACTGCTCCCCAACAAACACTCTTCACATGCCAATTGCACACTGCAGGGTTGGTTTACTCCTGCTCTAATCACTGGCTGTAAACTTGAGTTCCCATGACTCCCTTAGACCTTCTTGTTGTTGTTGTTTAGTACTGGTCCAACTCACAGCAATCCTATCTACAACAAAAGGAAACACTCTCCGACACTATGTCAGTGCTTCTCTGCTATTCATAGGGTTTTCTATGGCTATTTCAGGATTGTTTTCTTTCAAAGTGGGCTGCCATGTCCTTCTCCCATTTTGCATTGCTGGGGATCGAACCCAGTGCCTCAAGAGTATGCAGAGCAGCAATCTGTCAACTGAGCTAAACCCTTAGACCTCCTCTCTAAGTCCAACTAATGTGCTAGAGCAGCTCACAGAACACAAGGAAAAAATTTACTAATATGTACCAGTTTGTTATAAAGGATACTACAAAGGACACAAAGAGATAAAGAGGGGAAAGCTTCTGTGAAGGGACACAGAGCTGCTGTGCCTCCTCGGAAGTGCCACCCTCCAGGAACTTCCTTGTGTTCATCTATCCAAAAGATTTTTGAGCACTACCCATTTAAGTTTTTCATGGAAATTTCATTAGAGGTATGATTAAATTATTACTCACTGATGATCAGTTTAACCTTCAACCCTCTCCATTCCCCAGAGACAGGATGGGGTGGGAAAGTTCCACTGTCTAATTGTGTCTTAGCCTTTCCAGTGACCAGCCTCCATCCTGAAGCTACATTGGGACTGCAAGCTAGTCAGCTTTCATTAGCATACTAAAAGACATTACTCTGAGAAACATGGGGCACAGTGGTTGTGGTGCATGCCTGTGATCTCAGGGACTGGGGAGGCAGAGGCAGAGGGATTGAAAGTTTGAGACCAGAGGCAGTCTGCATAATTTAGCAAGCTCTGTCTCAAAAAAAGTAAAACAATGGGCCGAGGGTGCAGCTCAGTGGTCCAGCACTTGCAAAGCACGCAAAAGCAAAGCCCCCAGTACCACAAAAAAAAAAAAAAAAAAAAAAAAAAAAAAAAAAAAAAAAAAAAAAAAAAAAAAAAAAAGACATTACTCTGAGGATTCCATGGATTTCAGGAGCTCTATGGCAGTCAACAGGAACCGAACATATTTCACAATATTGTGATGATAAACTACCAAAAAAAAAAAAAAAGTGGGACATTTACCAAGAAAAGGAAATACAAATGGCTCTTAAACAGATAAGACAGTTAAGGAAAATATAAATTTAACTCTAAAGCACCACTAATTTTCTCTTACAGTGACAAAGATCAAAAGGTTTGACAATGTCCCATATAATAAGAATCCTACACTATGCCTGTCTAGCATGCACAGGGCCCTGGGTTCAATCAACCAATATTGTGAAAAATTAAAAGTTAGAAAGAATCCCATACCAAACTTATCAATCGCTATGGAGGGCAGCTCAAAAAAACTTCTTTGACTTAACAGTTTCACTTCTAAGCATCCACTCTACAGATTTATTCATCTTATGTTTTAAAGAACAAAATGTAGAATGGCAAACAACCTAAATGATTCTTAACACAACTATTAAAATTAATGATGACAAAGATATTCAAAGACATACTATACAGCCTTGTAAAAAAAATGAGCAACTCTAAATGTAATTATATGCTAATATGGAACAACCTCACATAAATTAATGTAAACAGTATGGCACAGAACAATGGATAACCGACAGGTACTATGTCTGAATAAATACCCAAGAAAATAGCTTTGGTTCTAGGGCAGAGAATTGTGGAGATGAATCAGAGGGAATAAGAGCTATCCCCTGCACTGCTCACCCTTTTTTACTTCTAAAATTGGTACCATCTGTACATATACTGGGATTTGATTAATGTTTCACTAAATCTAGGTTAATTTGGAGGGGAAATAAAACAACATTTTTACATTATCGATGTCTTCTCATTGAGACATGTGCATATCCTACCACTGGGTTTTCTTGTATGTCCTATAAGACTGTTTTAGAGTTTCCTTTATTAAAATCTTAAATAGCTCTTGTAGCTCTTCCTATTTCTTGGAAAAGTGAAATGAATTTTCTCTATTACATTAAAATGTTTATAAAACAAACTTTATAAATTAAATATAAAAACATGCACTGGGCGTAGTGGCACATGTCTATGATCCCAGCACTTGGAAGGCTGAGACAGAAGGATCAACACAAGTTCAAAGCTAGCCTGGACCATAGTGAGTTCCAGGACAGCCTGAGCTACACAGCAAGACCATGTCTCAAAAAAAGAAAAGAAAAAAACAACATAAAAAAAATGCACACTGAAAAAATTTTTGTAACAGCTGTAAAAAAGAATTGACATCCATACATCAAAGAACACCTTCTTTTTGCGGTACTTGTGGACTAAACCCAGGGCCTCACAGATACTTTGCAAGTGCTCTATCACTGAGCTGCAACCCCAAGTCATTTTTTATTTCTTATTTTGAGTTAGGGTCTCACTAAGTTATAGAGGCTCCCTCTGGCCTCCAAGTGGTGATCTTCCTGCCTCCACTATCCAAGTCACTGGGACGGGCAAAGAACACATTATTAAGAAAATTAGCTATCTGATAATATACTGTGTTGGGAAGAATGTGGAGAAAGTGGTGAAAATACAATGGGTACAGTGATACAGTGGGGGATAATTTGACAGGAATAGCAGAGAAACACAGTGTTTTGTCTGTCGTACGTAGGGTCGCTATCTACTAACTCGATGGCAACTAACAGTAAAATATATAATATGCATATATTGACCCAACAGGCCTGCAGCCATACCACTGTGGCATCCGATCCTATCAGATCTTGGAAGCTAAGCAGTTGGGCTTGGCTAGTACTTGGATGGGAGAACACCTGAGAATACCAGGTGCTGTAGTCTCAGGAGAAGGATCTGGCAACCCACTTAAAAAATAATAATGATAATAAAAATTAAAAAAAATCAGCCACTGAAAACCCTATGAATACCATTGCTTTGGAAAAAGCTGTGACAAAAGATCTTTTTAAAGTATTGAAAAGTAAAGATGTCACACTGAAGAAGAAGGTGCACCTAACTCATGCCACGGTATTCTCAGTAACATCACATGGTTGTGAAAGCTGGACACTGAACAAGGGAGACAGGAGAAGAATTGATGCTTTTGAATTATGGTGCTGGAGATGATTATTGGATATACCATGGACTACAAAAAGAACCAACAGACCTGTCCTAGAAGAAGTGCAACCAGAGTGCTCACTGGAAGCAAGGATGGCTAGACTGCATCTTAGGTATTTAGGACATGCAGTCAGGAAGGACCAATCCCTAGAGAAAGACATCATGTTTGGGAGAGTAGAAGGTCAACTAAAAAAAGGAAAACCCTCCACTAGATGGATTGACATAGTGTCTGCAAACACGGGCTTAAACATAAATAAGATCGTGTGCCTGGCACAGAATCGGGGAGTGTTTCCATCTGCTGTACACAGGGTCGCTATGAGTCAGACTCGACGGCACCTAACAATAATACTGACCCAGCAATTCCCATTTGCATACTCTCCCCTAGAGAAAACAAACATGAACCCAAAGAAACAAGTATATTCCCTGAGCCATTATTGATAATAACAAAAACTAGAAATAGAATAAGTTTCCGTTAATAGGATCTCAAAAAAGGTATTAAATCCATGTAATTAAGTAATACACAATAGTTAAAAGAGAGATCTTTCTGTACTAACTCAAAGACATACCATTAAGTAGGGAAAAAAAATAAGCAAGTTGCAAAGAGATATGTATAGTATACATTTTTAGAATACACACAAAATTATACAATTTTATTAGTATTAGCAAAGCAGTTCTGCAAAACATGTAAGTTGATGAAAGTATAACAAAAAGTGATGTAATAGTTGCATAATGGAAATAGCAAGTCTTAGTCTGTACCCCACCAACATTTATAAAGGTAAGAGCATACAAAATTATCATAGTATACACACACAGAAGGGTGTGGAATAATGTACACTAAATTGATACTCTTAACCTCTAATGAGCAAAACAAAGAATCAGAAGACCAACAAGGAACAACATAACAGAGTACGCCTTCATGATACTGATAATCTAACCACACACACAAAAAATATATCTATGAGATTTCTAAAACAATGCTATACTGGCTTTAGAAGCTGGTAAGAATCATTTTAATTCATGTACTTGACTACTGAAAATCTACTCAAGAGTTATGATAGTCTATACAAGATCTCTTATGATCTAGTATTTAAATGAATAAATCAATTACTTCAGATAACCTAGGGCACAGACTTTCTAAAGGAAAGGCATGATTTGTTCTCTTTCATAAGACCAAAACTACAAGGTATTTTCAAGTAATTTTAACTTTCTTTGGAGATCTAAACCACCTCATGATTTTAAATAATACCTGAAATACCTCTGACTCTCTTATCTCAATTGAGATGTTTCAAAGTTTCAAAGTACCTATTCCTTCTATCTAGTTTCTTTTAATTTGCTCTTTCCCCTTTTATCTGTACCTCCTCCATCTCAGGAAATCACTTATTAACTGTCTGGCGATCATTCTTCATTTCCTCTCCTTTCTTCACCTGCAGCCCACCAAGTCCTATCCTACTTCCAAAATAAATCTTAGAACTGTCCACTTTTATCTATCTCTACTGATAGCTCTCTAGTCCTCGAGTGCCATTATACTTCTCATGGAATACTGATACTCCCTACAATATTCCCTAGAATATCTAAAGGGTTTTTGTTGTTGTTGTTGTTTGTTTTGGTTTTTTGAGACCGGGTCTCACTATGTAGCACAAACTGTCCTGAAACTTGTGATAACTCCTGCTCAGTCACCTGAGTGCTAGGAATATAGCCAGATGCCACCATCCCAGCTTCTAAAGATCCCTTTTAAAAAATTAAATCAGAGCCAGGCATGACTCAGGAGGTTAGGGAAGGGAAGATCACAACTACAGAGGACAGAGGCAGCCAGGGTGACTAAGTGAGACCCTGTCTCCAATTAAAAAAATAAAAAATGGGCTAGAGGTGCAACACATTGATAGACTACTTGCAATGTGCAAGGTCTTGGGGTTAAACCCCCAAGTACCAAAAACAAAACACACAAACAAAAAACCTGATTCAGACTTTACCATTTACTTCCTACATGACTTTTCCGTTTACGTAAGAGAAAACCCACCTTCCCCAACCTGTAAGATTTCTGCCTGATTTGATCCCTGCCTCCAATCTAGGCTCACTTTTAGCACCATTCTTCCCCCACTCTGCTTACTAAGTTTCAGCTGAACTATGCTTTCTTTTGGTTTGTGGACGGGTCCACACTCCTCCCTTTCTCAGGATCTTTTTACAATGTGTTCTCCCTCAGTCTGAAAGGCTCCAAACTTTTTTAAGTTTCAGCCTAAATGTCACTTTCTCAAACATTCCACCTATCCATCCCTGGTTTAAATTAGGTCTCCCCTATTATCCTCTCACATCATCATACACATTTTCTTGGCTGTAACTATCCAATTTAGATTTATGTTTACTTATAATCTGTATCCCCCATTAGACAGCATGCTCCATGAGGGAAAAGACTTGTGCTTCTCACTATGGAACCTAAACTCAACGCAGTGCCTGGCCAATTATTTACTGAGAGAAAAATTTTCTCTAATAAGGACAGGTAACAACCTTTCAGGGTGGGTTTTTGTTGTTTGTTTTATAGAATATTTTTGGTCTGAGTGGTTTTACCGCTCCTCCCTACCTCCACTGAATTGTAGGTCTATCTTTCCAGTGTGCCATAGGACAATCATTCCACCCAGGGGCCTCCAGTTCTCTCATTATAACACAAGAAATTAGAATAATAGCGTTGAAAGATGAGATCAGCTAAAACAAAAGTATCTCTGGCCTGTCTTTGCTTATAGTTTTTATTATTTCTATAATCATCTAATTGCAGTTAGTAACATGACCAGATCTTAATTCTAATAAAAGGTTATCAAACCCTAGCTTTCTGTTCCCCTTAACTAAAGCTAACTAAACTCATACTTCTTTCTCCAAACCTAGTTTAAAAAAAACAACACAAGTGGAACCTAGTGGCACATACTTATAATCCCAGCACTGGAGAGGCTAAGGCAGAAGGATCACAAGTTCAAGGACAGCCTGGACTCTGCTGGAAGACCTTGTCTGGGATTTTAAAAATATATTAAAAATAAAAATAAAAAACCTACAATACGGCAAGTAATCTTTCATTATAGATGTTTGAAAATAATCAGCCAGGCATGATGGCACATGTCTGCAATCCCAGCCATCAGGAGTTAACAGAAGGATCACTGCAAGGTCAAGGCCAGCCTGGTCTACATAATAAGTTCCAGGCCAGCCAAAGCTCTGAATCAAAAAACAAGAACGAAAAGCCATCAAAACATTAACTTACTCTTATGATAGCACAGTATTCCATCTGTGATATGGTGGAATGACTTGTTTTGTTTTAGTTTTTGTGGTGCTGGAGATTAAACACCCAGGGCCTTGTGCATGCTACACATTGGTGGGGCTTTTTTGGTGTTCATTGTCATCATCGTTTGTGGTACATGGGAGTTGAACCCAGGGCCTCATTCATGCTTTGCAGGCACTCTACCACTGAGCCACACCAAGTCCATTTTTACTCTGGCGACAGGGTCTTGCCTCTGGAGTCACTGGGATATGGGCATGCACTACCACTCTTGGCCATGACTGTTTTTGACAACAAATTTTCCCCAGAGTTTAAACATGATAGACTATAAGAGCTTAAGAAAATTACCTTCTTTATGTAAGGGCAGCCTGTGTTAAATACTGAGACCCTGTCTCAAAAGAATAAAAGGGGGGAGAGGTTTCATGTACTAAGAATCTATTTCTCCAATAGATTATTATTAAGTAAAATCTGTGGTCTGTTTCATATGCTTCAGATGTTTCACTGATTGTTTTCTTAAGTGTGATGGTACATGCTTTTAATCCAAGCAAGTAGGAAGACTGAAACCCTGGGCACAAGTCCCCACAACTATTTAAAAAAACAAAAACAAACAAACAAAAACAAAAACAAAACAAAACAAAGACTACAAATGCACTATGGAGTATACCAAAGGAAATGTTTTCTCCCTGAAAAGACAAATTTCAGAAAGTAAACTAACAATCCTACCACTTACAATTCAATGTAGTTTTTAAATTATCTAGTAAATATATAAACTTATTTTAAATGAGCCCCAAGCAATAAGGGCATTCAGTAGGTCTTAAGTTACCTACCCTGTTTATTCAATCCCTGCATGCCTTCAGTTCTTTTTGTCAGTGAATTTCATGACAAATCTAACTCAGAAACAATAGGTGCCATTTATAAAAGGCATGCTTGATACCACTGTCCTCACAACTACCTTGAAGTACATCTTGTATTAAATCTTATTTAATGTTATGTATTTACATTATCCTGTTGTGCAGATAAACAAATTATCCTGCATAATCAAGTAAATTTCCCATGGCACACAGTTGTCAGATGGCAAACCCAGAGTTTGTGCCTAAAATCCACATATCTATCACTATACCACATTATCTCCCAATCAAACAGAACTGAAACTTGGTAACTGCTTTAATATCCTGATCACTAGAATTTAAAACAATCAGATGAATATTTTTGCAACACAAGGACAGGAAGATTATAAGAATGTTAGACTGTGTCCAGCACAGGACAGCGGTACAAACCAGTAATCCCAGTGACTATGAGAGGGGGGAACAAGAAGACCAAGAGTTCAAGACCAAAGGCAGCCTGAGCAACTTAACAAGACCCTGCCTCAAAATAAGGTGTAAAAAATGGGCTGGGGGTGCAGCTCAGTGGTAGAGTGCTTACAAAGCATGCATGAGTCCCTGGATTCAACCTGCTAGTACTGCCAAAAAAAAAAAAAAAAAAAAAAAAAGAATGTTAGATGGTCTCCAATGTATTGACTATAGATGGTAACAGTACATATAAAATATTAGCATGATGAATTGGGAAAATTATCAAAAGAATTTATTTAAAAATCTAAACTCTGTTCTCAAGGTGAGTGGGACTAGAAGGGAACTTTCTTTTTTTGTTGCTGTTACTTATTTATTTTTTTTAAGATAATCTTGCTCTGTAACCCAGCCTTGCCTCAAACTCTCAATTCTCCTGGCGCAGCCTCCTGCTAGGATTATAGTTGTGCATCACCACACCATCAGAACCCTTGTTTTCTAAGAACGTCATATATTTCTTTACTGCTTAAAGATTTTAAAGCTATCTTTTATTTTTATAACCAAAATATTCTTTAATAATTGTTCCTTCTAGAGCCGGGCGCAGTGGTGCACGCCTGTAATCCCAGCTGCTTGGGAGGCAGAGGCAGGTGGATTGCAAGCTCGAGACCAGAGGCAGTCTGAGTAACTTAGTGAGACCCTGCCTCAAAAAGTAAAAAAAATGGGCTGAGGGTACAGCTCAGTGGTCCAGCACTTGCAAAGCATGCAAACTCGAGACCCTGGGTTCAACCCCCAGTACCGCAAAAAAAAAAAAAAAAAAAAGAGAGAGACCACATTAAATTCGAAGTCTCAAAAGTCAGGAGAGTATAAACATTAAATTTCAGATTTAAACATTAAATCTTATTGTAACAATAAATTTCTCATTACAGAATTAAGAACTGATCAAGATGGCACATGCTTATAATCTCAGCAATTGAAGGTAGAAGCAGGATGATCTGCAGTTCAAGGCCAGCCTGGACTACATAGCAAGTTCTAGGCCAGCCCTGGCCACACAGCAAGACCCTGTCTATAAATAAATTAATTAATTACAGAATTTAGACCAAAAAAGAACAGTTAAAGATCTGGCAATTAGGTCACTAGTGACCTCAAAAGAACAGATCTGATAATATGGAAAGTGCAAATCAGAATAGATTTCTTTTGAAAAGTATAGAGATGCAGGAAGCAGTGATGCATGCCTATAACCCCAAGAAGGCAGAGGCAAGAGGATTTAAGTTCAAGGCCAGAAGAAGGGTTGCCTGCATAACTTAGCAAGATCTTGTGTCAAAATAGAATGTCAAAATGAGATAGGGTACAGCTCAATGGAAGAGCACTTGCAAAGTATGTGTGAGACCCTGGGTTCAACCCCCAGTACTGCAAAAAAGAAAACCTACAGAGAAAAGCAATTTTTGAAAAAAAGAAAGAAAAGAGGGACAGGGAGAAGGAAGAAAGGAACATATAATTTGAAAAACATACAGAAATTCTAAAGGACAGAGAACTTACCACAAAGGAACAAGCAGACAGAATATGTAAATCCTTCTAGCAACTATCAGATGAGCACACAGTGAACTGATGTTGTTAAATCCATTCAGACCAATTAATTTGGGGGCTATGAATGAAACACCTACTATTGGCCAAGAGCCAATCATCTACTTTTTTTTTTTTTTTTGGTGCTGTACTGGGTTCAATCCCACAGACTCTTGAATACTAGGCAAATACTCTACCACTGAGCTACATCACCATCCCCCCTATATAATTTTTAATCCTTACCTCAGCAATCTCAGAAAAGCAGCATTCCTATACTTGTATGTCAAATGAGTAAACTAAAGGTCAAAATTGCCTAAGATCAAAACTGTTTTAATAGTTTTACTGAGGTGTAACTGACATGCTGAAAAATTTTTTTAAAGTTTGATAAATTTTAATAATATATACATTTGTGCAACCATCCCCACAATCCAGTTTTAGAACACACTATCACCCCAAAGGGGCTGGGATTTAGCTCAGTTGGTAGAGCGCTGCACTGCAGTCGCTGAGGTCCTGAGTTCAATTCCCAGCACTGCAAAAATGGGAGAAGGACCTGGCAATCCACTCCCAAGGCAATCTCGAAACAGTCAGCCATTGAAAACCCTATGAGGGTTGCTATGAGTTGGATACGGACTCAACGGCACCTAACAACAACAACAACAACAACAACAACAACAATAATCACCCCAAAAGTCCGTTCATCAGCAGGGTAGATTTGAACCTGAATCTGTCTAATTCCAAACTCATGTCTCTTAGGTAACACTCAGTTGAGAAAAATGGCTTTTCAGGCAGAAAAACTGAAAAATTAAATTAAAATTACCCTTCCAATCTTCTTAGTACTCACCAGTTCCCTTTTCATGAGGCCCAAACATGCCTCTAAAACCCCACCCACATTCCAAGATCTCACTAAACTTGTAACTTTACAACAATTTGCAAATATGCCCCTTAACAGCAGAGTAAAATTAGATTTAGGAAATAAGATGCTATTACAGATATCTTGTGTTCTTTCTAAAAATACAAAGGGAGTTATGAAAGAGTAAGGCAAATGAACATTTAAGTCTAGAATAAAACCACTAGGTAAGGACATTAGGAATGGAAAATGTGATATACAAATGGAAAGAACATGGAATAAAACAAGTCAGAAGTCTATGTCATGAAGATAAACTAACCAAGCAGAAGCTTCTCTTCTATGAGCAGTGTAAAACTGTCTAGAGACACAGGGTAAACTAACTTCCTTGGCAGGAGTTAACATTTGTTTGTTTAAGAAACTTGACTACTAGTATTATCGCAGACAGACAAAAGCTAAAATACAAAGTGAGACAATATACTAATCACAGTTGCAAAGTTTAAAAAAAAATGTAAAGCTAAGATTTGTTAAATTTTTTGTTTTGTTTTACATTTGTTTGTTCTTTGAGACATGTTCTATGTAGTCCAGGCTGCCCTCAAACTCGAAATCCTCCTGCCTCTGCCTTGTAAGTGTTGGGATTACAAGCATGTGCCATGACCGCCAGCCAGCTAAATTTTATAATAATGATTTATATAAATAAGAGAAAATTTTTCATTAATTCAAAAACAAATATTGACTCATGAACACATAAGAGTTCAAATTCAGGTTAAATATCACTTATCTGAAATGCTTGAGACCAGAAATTTTTCAGATTTGAATATTTCAGATTATGAATATTGGCATATACATAATGAGATACTTTGGGGATGGGACCCAAATCTAAACATGAAATTCATTTAAGACAGATGTGGCGGGAGACACATGCAACCCCACCACTTAGGAAGTGGAGGTAGGACACTCATCATGAGTTTGAGACCGGCCTAGGTCATGTAGTAAATTCCATACCAATCTGTGATACCCAGCAAGACCTTGTCAAAAAAAATAATAATCGTTTATGTTTCATGTACACCCTTATTACACATGGCCTGAAGGTAACTTTATACAGTGTTTTTAGCATGCCTGTGTTTTTTGACGTCAACCTATAACAACAGGTCAGAGGTGGAATTTTCCACTCTGTTGTCATATGGGGACCAGAAAGTTTCAGCTTTTAAAGTATTTTGGACTTTGGATTTTCAGATTAGTGATGTTCGACCTGCACCATTGTGCAGCCAGAAATAATTAAAGTAACTTAAATATGACAAGTTTCTTATTATTGGTAGGTACTGTCAAGTTCCGACTCATAGGGACCCTATGTATAACAGCAAAACACTATTGTCAGTGCTTCTTTGCTATTTTTAGATTTTCAATGCCTGACTCTTTTCTGGGAGTGGGTTGCTGGGTTCCTCTCCCAAGCTCACAGCACCTGGTGTTCGCAGGTGATCTCCCATCCAAGTGCTAACCAGGCCCAACTCTGCTTGTCTTCTCAGATCTGGCGGGATCCGATGCCACAATGGTACAGCTGCAAGCCAGACCCCTCTAGAAAAGAGAAATCTGATGCTTGGTAGCCCATGAATACTAAAAAAAGGCAGTCTAAGTTCTCTAAATTCTCTAGCAATAATATGGTACTACTTCAAGATGAATAAACAGAAAACAAGAAACAAATGTGCAAAGGTTTTTTTGTTTAAAAGAAGACCTATTATCTACTTTTCCTCATATCCAAAGTTTATTCTTTGTGTTGTTTTGTTTTTTCTTTAAGACAAGGTCTCATTATACAGCCCAGGCTGACCTTGAACTCACAACCCTCCTGCCTCAGCCACACAACTTCAGGGATTATAGGTGCGTGCGTGCCACCACAACGGCCTCAAAGTTTACTCTTAAATCATTTCTTGAAATAGCAAACCTGTTTACAGAACATTGATCAAATCAGTAAAAATAACCCCAACAGTAATACATTTCTTTCAGATTAAACACCATAACTGGAAACAAAAGTAAATACACAAATACCATAATTGGGTCAGAAATGTGGATCAATGATAGAGTACACAAGTACCGCAGTTCCATCCCCAGCACCCCAAAAAAGATAGCTAGACTAACAAAAATAAACACCATAATTCTTAAATTTTATTACTTCACATTTTCAATGAGTATTATGAAAAACAAAATCCCAAGCTAGACATGTGATCAAGTGATGACGCTAACCATTTTTCTAAATTTTTAATTTTCTAAATTTTACAGAAATTAATTCTGTAGTTCCATGGAAGTGCTCCAAGTATTTAAACTTCATTTCTTAATTGATATATTTTAAAATAAAATAACAGATAAATTCAAATGTGTTATAGGTCAATTATTGTACCCTTTAAGATGACCGATGCATCTTGTTACCAAGTATTTGGTGCTGATCTCCATGAAGATCCTCTGCCTACCTCTACTTTAATAAAAGAAACCTAAAATTACAGAATTGTTTAAAAAAGGTTACAAATACAAATTTGCAACTCCAACCATGTAAAGCAGAATTTCTTGGCTGGTATATAACCAAAATAAAACACAAAAATAAACTGCAAATGTTTACCCAGAGCTCCATAGTTCAAATTTATGCAGTTATCCAACAGTAGTTTTTCTCAGATACAACTTTATGAATCTTATATATTAAGATTTGTGCAAAATTACTTCTGGATTTGAATATTTCAAAAGTCCTTTTCCATTCCAAAAATCCTAATTCTATACGCCAGCAAAAATAGAAGCAAAATAACCAATTGAAACTGGAAGAGAGAGACAGAGAGAGAGAGAGAGAGAGAGAGAGAAAGACAATGCATGCAGTCTAAACAATCTATTTCCTAACTTGAGATGTCCTACAAAAAACAGTTAAAGAATCAGTAGGAGACCATTTCAGTTTGGGCTTTCCATATATTCCCTGAATAAACCCATGGAGGTTGAATATGCCAAAGCCTTCTAAAATAAGTGTTATTTGACATAATAAAGCATGTGCTCATAATACTGTCAAATGAAGTAAGGACAGATATCAATGCCTAGAGAGACAAAAAATGTAAATTAATTACATGACATCTTTTGACAACAAAAACAGAGTTATAGCATTTCATATTCTTTCCATCACAGTAATTCCAGAACATCTGACTAAAGGCAAAGATTCTGTTTCAATAGCATTACTTTTGTGCACTTTTGTACCTTAAACAAAAGCAAAATACAATAAAGCCTTACACATTTGAATGTTACACAAAGGTGGTACTGACAAGCTCCATATCTATCCAAGTCTGAAAAGTTCTTATATCGGGTTTGGTGGAATACTTGAGTGATTCACTGAGAGCTGTCTCACCAAGTGAGGTACAAAAGTCTAATCCATGAGATTATGTAAAAGTAGGAAATGGAAAAGAAGCAACCACCTTTAATCTTTCCCCAAGTTTTTCAAAAGATAGGTGAGAAGGAGCCGGGCACGCTGGTGCACGCCTGCAATCCCAGCAGCTCAGGAGGTGGAGGAAGGAGGATCCCAAGTTTGAGACCAGAGGCAGTCTGCGTAACTTAGCGAGACCCTGTCTCAAAAAAAAGTAAAAAAATGGGTTGAGGGTGCAGCTCAGTGGTCCAGCACTTGCAGAGCATCTAAGCACAAGGCCCTGGGTTCAACCCCCAGTACCGGAAAAAAAAAAAAAAAAGATAGTTGAGAAGAGAGCTAAGGAGTACATACTATCAATAATGAACTGAAGAAAGATGCCATAGATGTACAAAGTATTACAGTCATTAAAATACATCTTCATAAATACATCCACAAGCACCTAAATCACATTAAATGCCCAATAAATGTTAGTAAAGGATAAGAATTTTAGTTAAAATCAATTAAAAATTGTCAAGTTGCCTTCATCTTACTGTCTAGTATATTACAGCACCATTAGTTGATGGGT
This sequence comes from Pedetes capensis, assembly GCA_007922755.1. Taxonomy (NCBI): domain Eukaryota; kingdom Metazoa; phylum Chordata; class Mammalia; order Rodentia; family Pedetidae; genus Pedetes; species Pedetes capensis. The sequence continues at coordinate 93,923 of VMDO01005499.1, read as the reverse complement.
TTTTTCTTTATTTTGTTGCAGTACTGGGGGTTTGAGCCCAGGATCTCACATATGCTTTGCCAGCACTCTACCACTAAACTGTGCCCCCTTGACACAGTTTTTGCCTTTTAAGAGAGGGTCTTGCGAAATTATGCAGGCTGCCTCACTTCCCAAACCTGCCCCACCTCCTGAATCGCTGGGATTACAGGTGTGTGCCACCACACCCAGCTAGTTGATGGGTTTAAGACTTAAAATTCTGAACTAAATCATTAAGCCAAACAAGAACCACATTTTAATATTAATGAAAATCATTGTTTTCCATTAGCATTCATGTGTTAATATCACAGAAAAGTCCAGGTCTATACATTTTCTATGTGCTTTATCTCCAAATGTCTACCAAATATAACCAATTATCAAGCTTCCCCTATCAACATCACAACTAAGAACAAAGAAAAAGGTAGTAGAAAGATAAATCTTTTATGAAAATATTTGTGATAAACTCTGCCTGTCTATTTGAAAGATTTGATCCTTGATTCACCATAAATGAATGAGCTAATGATTAAACAGAGCTTCAAACTTATTAGAGTAGTTATATTCATTCAAATTACAGACTGTAAACTGTGCAGACACATTGAAAATAAGAACATACTAATTCTGATCCAAACAGACTGTTAGTTTTTAAATAAAGCAGTATAAAAATATAATTGATAACTGTGGTTCACTTATTTAAAAAGGGTACTACAAGATTCAAGCATTTTGTATTTGTTCTCACACTAAGACCAGAGGCTGAGAAGATTCTAATCTTGAATTTTTTTCAGTCTCAAATTTAGATTTTTAAATGTATAAATTTATAGATTTATTAAATAAGCACACTATGCATTTTAAAGGAGTATACTATAGTTGCTGAACTTAGGCTCTGTAATCGAACTGTTTTCTATGATCAAACTAAGTACAACCCTTTGCTTTAACAAATACTGAGTAGCTTCCTATACTTTTGTTCTCCTGTACAAATTAGAAATAAGAACAATACCCAGGCCAGGCATGATGACTCAGTCTGTAATCTCAGTGGGATTGGTAAGCTGAGCCAAGAGGATTGCAGGTTCGAGGCCAAAGGTAGACTGTGTAATTTAGCAAAACCCTGTCTTAAGATAAAAAATAAAAAGGGGCTGGGGATGCAGCTCAGTGGTAGAGCTCTTGCAAAGTATGTGCAAGGTCCTAGGTTCAACCCCTAAGTACTGGAAAAAAGAAAAAAGAAAAAAAAAAAAAGAAAGAAAGAAAGGACGGACGGACAGACACCCAGTATCTACAACACTGGGTTGCTGTGAAGATTAAATCATTCAACACATGTAAAAAATTAGTTTGGACATGCAGTTATAATTTTAGAATGCAAATAATAGGTACATGGAGGTTCATTCTTACTCATAGATAAAAGTTTCCATAAAAATTTTTTTAAAAACCTTAGAATAGGACTGGGATAGAACAAAAGATCAATTTCTGCTGTTTTATCCTACTTCTATTACCCTATACACTACTTGACAAAATTAAAGGGAGAAATACATTGAAGGATCTTGCACTGTACATGTTGTTGTTCTTGTTAGGTGCCGTTGAGTCGGTATCGTAGTGACCCTCATAGGGTTTTCAATGGCTGAATGTTTCGGGATTGCCTTTGGAGTGGATTGCCAGGTCCTTCTCCCATTTTTGCGGTGCTGGGAGTTGAACTCAGGACCTCAGAGACTGCAGCGCAACACTCTACCGACTGAGCTACAGCCCAGTGGATTGCGCTGTACATAGATGGTGTGTATTGTTACCACCCTTCACCATCTGTATTCAGCAAATCCTCATCTTTTAACTATTATTATTAACTATTTTTGACCCATTTGGACTTAATATTTAAGCATAAGTGCCTACCATTATGACCCACCTGTGACAGTGTACAAGTTACAATATCAACTGTCAATGGGCTCAAGAGATACAATATGTTCATAGTGCTGACTTCACTGGTATTTTGTAACTAGTTTCAAAATGACTAAAGCAAAAATTTGGTTATCTTTATATGCCTAGCACAATACAAGATTGCCTTAAAACCACAAAATTACAGGCGTTAGATGACAACTCTCAGATTACGTTTTCAGGAATGACGCTTAAGTGAAGACCGTCAACATTGGAGACTAAGAGTAAGTGGAGCACTATACTGGTCTGATCAGCATTCTGCTTGGCGAGGTAAGTAGATATTCAATGAGTGGACTTCATGCGCTTTCCTAAGCCTATGCCTATGCCTATGCGCTTTCCTAAGCAACATCAAAGACCTAGCAACCATAACCATAATAAAAGTAAAAATTTATGTTCTAGATTAGACATAAACAAAAGCTAAATGGCTCCCTCTGGGTTTCCAAATCCTTAAATCAATTAGCCATTGTGAGGAATAAAAATGTTAAAAATGGTTGCATGCATAGCATTTAAAACGAAATAACGTTAATACCGACTTCGGAACTCTAGAGGGCACCAGAAATATGCCCTCCTTCCCACCACCCCTCCTCCCGGGTAACGTGAGCAGCTGCAGAAGCCCGTCGTCTGGTTGCTGAGGTTGGTATTGCAGCAACAGAAGCGACGTCTGCAGCGGTGGAAACAGCAGCACCCACTCCCAGCTGCCACACCAGCCATTCCCCTGGGCTGCGCTCCGGGGGCAGCTGCCACCCGAGGGAAAGCTCCTCCCCCTCCAAGCAACACGGAGGCCAGGTCCCAGGGCTGGACCCTTACAGACCGACAATGTCCTCTATACGCAGCAACAAAGTAGGCGCAAAGGACTCACAATGGGGTTGTTCTCCTCACTTTCTGCCAAAGATGCACCAGACAGGGTTGAAGGCGATTCCCGGTCCTGGGATGAGAAAAAATGAAAAATGGATCAAGAACACCCGACCTGGTGGGAGCACCGAGCCTTTTCCACCAGGAGGAGGCAGAGAAGGGAGTAAGAGGTCAAGGAGGTTCGGCCCTTCTATTATTATCCCCTACACATGCACAACAGCCCCTCCTACGTAAGTGAAGCAAAATAGCCTAAAACACACATCTGGGGCCAAAACCAATGTAAAATGCAAACACTAGAGGGGAAGGGGCTCGAGGACATCAGCCTGCTCCTGCGAGGGGAGGAGGAAGGGCAAACGTTGCCCCGACGCCAGGAGGAGATGTGTATTCCCTCCTAAATTTGCCCACCCAGCGTCATCTCCGTCACTATCCGCACCAATTTGGAGGGAATGGTCGGCTCACGTCATTATGGGGCCGATATTGCCCATATTTGCCCCACGCAGTTGCCCTGGGCCCGCAGTTTGCCCCCCCTGCAGTCGGCGACCGGCAGCGCTGCCTCCCCGTCCGCCATTAGAGACCCAGCCAAACAATACGTGCGGAGCCGGAGCCGCGCAGCGCTGGGGAGAAGCGCGAAGGAGGGGACCCGGCGGGGCACAGCCGGCCCCGTCGCCACCCAAAACTTGGGGACCTTGGCTCCGGCCAGCGAGGCACAAGCGCAGCCCCGAGAGCTGGAGAGCCGAGTGGGCCCCTCCCCAACCCCCCCCCCCCGCCGCAGAGAAAGGAAAACACCCCGCGACCTCCCGGCCGCCCCCGCCCCGCCCGGCCCGCGACCCCCGCGCCCGGCGTCCGCCTCACCCCGCCCGCCTGGCCGCGCCCGCACTCTCGCAGCCCTCGGGCCGCGCGCGAAGGCGCCTGTGACATGAGCGCGGCCCCGAGCGCCCCCGAGGCCCCGACGCGGCGGCGGCGGCGACGGCGGCCGCGCCGCGGGGTGTTGAGCCCGGGTCGGTGGGAGGCTCCGGAGGCTGCCCTCACCCATCTCCGCCTCCCAGCCGCCTCCGCCTCCGCCTCCTCCTCCGGAGGCTGCGCTGCTCCCAGCCACCCCCACTATCGGCGGCCCTGGACTGCGAAGACGGCGGGGAGAAGCCTCACCCGGTGCTGGCTGCAGCTCCGCGGAACGAACCTCCCCTCCCCCGGCCCACCCCCCTTCCGCGACACGCGCAACTCCACTCGGTCCAGTCCCGGCTTTAGCGCTGGTGAGGAGGAGGAGGTGGAGGCGGCAGCACAGCCGAGCCCGAGAACGCCCCGCCCCCAAACACTCATTGGCTAGCAGTGGGGGCGGGCCAGGCTGTCCCGGGCACGGCTATTGGCTGCCTCGGTCTTCCTTCAGGACCCCCTCGGCGGGGTAGTCCAAACGGCTGTCAGTCACATCCTGGCCACGCCCCCACCCCTGCCGTTCCACTCCCCCTTCCGCCGGCCCTCCGCCCAGCCTGTCCCCTCCTCTCCTCTCCCCTCCCCTCCCTTCGATGCCCCCGCCCCCACCCACCAGGTCCGCCGGGGTCAGAAGCCCTAGTTGCGTGGCCCACCGCGCCGCTTTGGCTGCGGGAGGCTCTGGGATCAGGGATTTCTTTGGGTCGGGACAGCCCGAGCCCTTGAGGCGGGGCCGCAGGCTCGCGCCCAGGCCTGGGCGCACAGGCTGTCGCTGCGGTTCCCAGCTACTCTGCCCGAGGAGAGACGCGGCCTCGATGCCCCAACGTCCTCCCTGTCCAGTCCCTGGACGCCCCGCGCAAGGAGCGAGGTCCAGGAGGGGCTGGAACGAGCCCGAGGGGCAACAGGGGCCGCCGCAGATGCGGATGATGGGGCGCCCTGAGGGCAGCCAGGGCGCTCCCACCCTCGCCTCGTCCCCGTGGGGAACAGGCCCGCACCTCCCGCCATGGCTGCAGCAGGCGGGGACGCCGTCCTCCATCTTGTCGGAACCGCAGGGGGGAACTAGGGACTCCCTCTGAACTCAGACCCGAGGGACCCCGGCTGGTGCAGCCGTAGGGCCGAGGGACGGCGCCCTTCCGGCATGCGCGTCCGGGGACGCGGGGGGCAGCGACGGCGGCGGGATGCGGACCCGCTTCCGTCTCCCCCCAGCAAGATGGAGGGAGTCTCGGACGCCCCGGCGCGGGGTTCGCGCCCACTGAGGGCCCAGACGCCCCGCGCGCCCTCCGGCGCCACCGTCGCTGGCTCTGAGCTCCGGCGCTGCCCCTTGCCGCCTTTTCGCACTCTGGCCTCGGCGTTGGCGGAGGCTCAGCAGCCTCGGGTCCCTACACCGCGCCCGCGCTCTACAATCCGGCGGGAGTGCCCCGCGCCGGCTCCCCCGCCGGGGGCGGAGGACGGTCGGGGCCACCTCCGCCGGGGTCTTCTCTTTTGTTCCTCGTCTACACCTACGTCCTAGGCGCGCGTCATGGTCCCGACTTCCAGTACCCGGGTGATGAGGAAAGTGGTGACCCGCATCACGCCCTGGCGGTGCCTGGTGGGATTACAGCCAGGGGCGCTGGTTACTCCCTACCCGCGTGGATGGGTGAATCCTCAGATGCACGACTGCCCGACACCACGGCCCAGTAATAAATAGACACACGACGTTACAGTCGAAATCTCTACAGGATGATGATGAACATGGAGTAGATAATGAAGTTGATCATCCATTAAGGACTACAAAGACGAATGCATAAGCTCTAGTATACACCAGCTATAAGAGGATGAGCTAGGAGAAATTGAGATTCATTCAATAAAAATTAAATTAGTCCTTCCACCTGAGGCTAATGCCATAAATATACTGCTGTCTTTTATTATTGAAAAATATGTACAACATGTATTGAACCAGCTTTTCAAAACAAAATCCACTTTTTTTCTTTTCAGTACTGGGTGGTTGAACCCAGGGCTTCTGACATGGTAGGCAAATGCTCCACCACTGAGCTGCATCCTCAGCCCCTATTTTACTTTTTATTTTGAGATAGGTTCTTGCTAAGTTGCATAGCTACTTCTGATCTACAACTAGAGAGCCTCCTACCTCAGTTTCCCCAGTCGCTGGGATCACAGATGTGGGCCAGGGTGCCTGGCCAATATCACCTATTTTTTTTAGGAATCTTTATTGCACAATTGAAATTTTTCTCAGTTTTCAATATACTAAAATATCTTTGTGAGATTTTATATTGCCCAGTACTGTTTTACAGTGACATGCTTGATTCACTATCTTCACAAAAACCTTGTTTTATTAAATGCAGGTCATGTTGTAATAATTCAGTGAAAATGCAATTTACTACCATGTCCTAAGACCATGTCTAAGTCACCCCATTGGGTTTACAGTTAGAAGCACTGTGTGGAGATTTGTCCAAAGATGCTGTATCATAGACTTGAATGATGCTGGGTTGCCAAAAAATATATACATATTTTAAGAGATGTTATCCATGTATTACTTTTCAAAGTTGAATTGTAACCACTTTGAGCACTTTTTCATCTGGTATCAGTATATATAGAGCAATACAATTTTAACACTTAAAATGTATGTGTACTTTGGGAGACATCTCTGTAAATTGGGTTGCCACTTGCCAGTTCCATGGAAGAGACTCTATACTGCAACCAACTCCTTGGCATTATTACTGGCATTATTGTATTTAGCAAAAACAACACTATTTACAGTAATATTTATTCACTTTTTAATTTACTCAAGTTCTTTTGTCTATGAAACTATACACAGTTTTCAGGCATGTTATCGGGGAGAATTTTAATTGGGAGTTTAGAACTACAGTGAAAAAAGTTTTTGTGATAATTTAAATACAAATTATACTCAGTCTTATATAAAACTAATTTTTAAATAAACATTTAAATATTCATTATAGCATTAGTCATAATTTCCGAAAGGTAGAAATAACCTAAATGTCCATCAACTGATGAATGGATAAACAGATGTGGTATATCCATATGACAGAATATTGTTCATCTACAAAAAGGAATGAAGTTCTGTTAAGTACTACAGCATGGACAAACCTTGAAGTTATTATGCTAAGTGACATAAACCACACCCAAAAGACTACATATTGTGTATTCTATTTATGTGAAATATATAGAGAAAGCAAATCTACAGAGACAGAAAGTAAACTATCAGTTGTCCAAGGGTAGAGAAGTGGGGAGAAGGGAATGACAGCTAAAAGTTACACTATTTCTTTATGGAGAAATTAGTCTTCTAAAATTGACTGAAGTGATGGTGCACAACTCTGAACATACTGAAAACATATAACTATACACTTTAAATGGGTGAATTGCTGCATCATCTGTGAATTATCTCTCAAATCCATAACTAAAAATGTGTGTGTGTCTGTGTGGAGTTATTCTGTACCAATCACAAAAATATACTAAGCATTAGAGATAGGAAACATGAAGAAAAGATATGAACAGAAGATTCGTATTTCAAATACCTGTTTGGCTGTTTAAAACCTCAGAAAGTTGCCTTGCCTCTGATCCTCTTTCTTCATTTAAAAAATACAGTAATAAGCACAGTGGCACATCCATGTAATCCCAGCAACTTGGGAATGGAGGCAGGAAGATGGCAAGTTCAAGACCAGAGGCAGCCTATGTAGCTTAGCAAGACCTTGACTCAAAATGAAAAATAAAAAATGGGCTGGGGATGCAACCCACTGGTAGAGCACTTGCACAGTCTAGGCCCTGGGTTCTACATATAGATAGATAGATAGATAGACACACACAAAATAATACAGAATTATTGTAAGGACTAAACAAGTTGTTTGCTTACTATTTGTTGTATTAAGATAGAGTTTTGGTATGTAGCTAACGTTGGCCTGGAACTCCCTATGTAGTCCAGACTGGATTTATGATCTTCCTGCCTCTGCCTCCTCACTGCTGAGATTACAGGCATGTGCCACCATGCCCTGCCTATGAATATTTTATTAAAATGTAAGATAGATTTGCACTTTGAAAACCAACAACTCACCATTGAGGTGTGCTATAACTGTGATTCTGAGCACAGATAGTCCAAGTCTGTAGGCATTATCTACAACTAGCTAAGTGATTTTAGACCTGTGTAAACTTTTCTAAACCTCCATTTCATCATGTGTAAAATGTAGATAATTCTTCTCTTAATAGAGTTTTCAGAGGGATTAAATGAGCAAATGGGCATACATATATAAAACTTGCACCTCAATGTTTTTTTCTTGTTATTGTTTTTGTTTTTATTATTTGTAATTGACTCTGTGGAATACTTGAACTTTTTTTTCCCCTGACACAGAGTCTCACTATGTAGTCCAGGCTGGTGCTGGGATTACAGACATGCACCATCATGCCCACCCACACTCTATCTTTTTATTGTTGTTGTTGTTTAAATAAATAGTAGTTGCAGCCCACCAAATTGACTTCATGACTTACAAACTGGTTTGTTAAGCACTAACCTAGAGATAGCAAATCGTGGATAAATTTGAGTTCTAAATCAGAAGAGAAAACATAAGATGATATTGGAAACAGAGTAATCCAGAGTTAATTAGGTTGAACAATTTTTAAAATAGAGATTTAAGTTAACAATTCTTCCTAAACATATGAAACCTTCCTAACACTTTTTATGTTTTATGACACTGTCATGCAGCTGGGATGGGTTGGGTGTGTTTTCCCAATGTTCATGTGGATTCCTCAAGGCAGTGTTGGGTGTTAGGGCCTGGGTGGGAAGTGTTTGGGTTATGGGCAGGGCCCTCAGGAAGGATCCATACCTTCCTCCTGGAGAGAGTTCTTGTCTTTGCATGACTCGACTAGTTACCAGCAAGTTGTCATAAAGCAAGCCTGTCCCTCATGTGTTCTCTTGATCACACGTACCTACTCACCTTTCTGCTTTCTGCTTTCTGCCAGGAGTTAACCAAGCTCAACAAGACTATTGCCAGAAGCCAAGCAGATGCAGCCACGTGATCTTGGATGTCTCAGCCTCCAGACTGTGAGTGAGAAGAAACTTCCTTTCTCTTTATATCTCCTAGTATCTAGTATTCTCTTATAGTTATGGCAAACAGGCCTGTACAGCAGCTGGCTAACAGTGCCTCTGGAGAGGTAACTCGAGGGTTGGAAGAGTTTGCAAGGGCAAAAGTAAGGCTGATTCCACCGCTGTACTCTGTGACCATCTCAAGCTGTTCTGTGCTGCCACTACAGAAAATATGAGACTGGGTAATTGATAAAGAGAAGTCTATTGGCTCCTAATTCTGGAAGCTGGGAAGTTCAACATTATCGTGCCAGCATCAGGTGACAGCCTTCTTGCTGCTTCATAACATTGTGGAAGGCATCACATTGTGGAAGAGTCGAGAGAGATGTCAAGAGAAGAAGAGGTAGTGAATCTAATCCTGAGGAGAGGAGTGCTACTGGTGCCAGAATGGCATTCAGCTTGCTTGCTCTTATTTTCTTTTTTGTTTTCTTTCTTTCTTTTCTTTTTTCTTTCTTTCTTTTGTAATTTTTTTTTCCTGGCAATGGGAGTTTGAACCCTGTGCTTTACACATACTTTGCAAGTGTTCTATCACTGAGCTGTACTCCCACCCCTCTTTTTTATTATTTATTTATTTATTTATTGCATTACTGGGGAAATTAATCCAGGGCCTCACACATGCTTTACAAGTGCTTTACCACTGAGCCATAGCTCCAGCCCATTTTTTACTTTTTATTATGAGACAAGGTCTCGCTAAGTTACACAGGCTGCTTCTAACCTCACACCTGCGATCCTCCTGCCCCCCTCTCCTGAGTTGCTGGGATTTCAGGCATGCATCACTACTGTTGTTGTTGGGTGCCGTCGAGTCGGTGTCCGACTCATAGTGACCCTACATAAAACAGGTAAAACAGTATCGTCAGTGCTTCTCTGCTATTCATAGGGTTTTCAATGGCTGATTGTTTTCTGGGAATGGGTTGCTGGGTCCTTTCCCCAAGCCTACAGCACATGGTGTTCCCAGGTGGCCTCCCATCCAAGTACTAACCAGGTCCTACCCTGCTTAGCTTCTGAGATCTGATGGGATCAGACGCCACAGTGGTATCACTGCAAGCATGCGTCACCACACCTGGCCCTTTTTTATTTTTTATCTTGAGACAAGGTCTCACTAAATTACACAGGCTCCCTCTGGCATTGAACTTGTAACCCTCCTGCCTTAGCCTTTCAAGGAGCTGGGATGACAGGCATGCACCCCCAAGCCTGGCTGGCATTAATGTTTTCATAAGGGTGAAGCCTCATGACTGAAACACATCTTAATGTTGTCAGAATAGCAACTAATTTTTTTTTCAGACAGAGTGTAGATATGTAGCCCAGGCTGGTGTGGAACTCTCTGTATAGCCCAGGTTAGCTTCAAACTCAAGATCCTCCTGCCTCAGCCTCCTAAGTGTTTGGATGATAGGCATGTGCCACCGTGCCTGGCAGCAATTAAATTTCAACATGAGTTCTGGAGGACACAAATATACAGACCATAGCATGGCTCTAGACCCTTTGGAGCCTGGGTTTCTTGTTTAAAAAAGGGGGAGGATTGTTCATCCTATACCCTTGAAGGAAAGTCTTCTTTTCTAGAGTCTTCTTTCCTCTTGGGATCCCAGTGCCTCTAAACAGTCCTGTCTTACTCTTCTAAGTCATTATGAATATTCTCTTCCTCTGATTTCCCATGGCTTTATTATTGAGTAATAAAATATTATTGCTCTTCACTTCTCCTTACCTGGTTCACACAGGGGTATGAAGGCCCACCATGTCCTTCATTTTTTAAACAAAATTTATTTTTTATTGACAAAAAATATTATATATATTTATCATACACAGCACAATGCTTTGAAATACACATGCACTAAAGATGGATAAATCAAGCTAAATAGTATATGTATAACCACACATATCATTTTTTGTGATAAGAATATTTAAATTCTACTCTCAGTGGGTTTTGGGGGTGTTGTTTTTGTTTTTTGTTTTGGTTTTTTTTTTTTTATAGTACTGGGGAATAGAACAGGGACCTCACATGTGCTTTTTGCAAACACACAACCACTAACCCATATGTCCTTTTTATTTTGCATTTTGAGACAGGGTCTCACTAAGTTACACAGGCTGCCTCTAGCCTTGAACCTGCAATCTTCCTACCTCCACCTCCCAAGTCACTGGGATCACAGGTGTGGGTCATCATGCCCAGCAATGATTTTCAAGATTACAATACACCATGATTAATTACAGTCATCCTGTTGTAAACCATATCTCTTGAATCTACTCCACCTATATAACTGAAATTTTGTATTCCTTGATCAGTCTTGAGGTTTAAACCACTAACCACCACCCCAAACCTTGGTACCCACTATTCTACTCTCTGCTCATATGAGTTTGACTTCTTTACATCCTACATAGGAGTGAGATCATGGAGTATATTTATCTTCCTGTGCCTGGCTTATTTCACTTATCATAGTTTCTTTCAATTTCATCCATATTGTCATAAATGACAGGTGTTTCTTCCTTTTTAAGGCTGAACAGTACTTCGTGGTGTCTATGTACTTGTCTTTTCTTTATGCACTCATTTACTGATGGATGCTTAGGATGGCTCCCTGTCTTTATTGTGACCAGTGTAGCAGTAGACATGGGAGGGCAGATCTCTTCAACCTACTGATCTCTTTTCTTTAGGATGTGTAACAATAAAATTCTAAGCTGGGCACAGTGACACATGCCTGTCAACCCAGTGACTCAGGAGGTGAGGACAGGAGGATAGTGAATTTGAGGCCAGAGGTAGCCTGAGCAATTTCATGAGACTCTGTCTCAAGATAAACAATTTAAAAAGGGGGCTAGCAGTGTGGCTCAGTGGTAGAGCACTTGCGAAATACATATAAAACCCTGGGTTCAGCCCCCTAGTACTGAAAAAAAAAACAAACTATGATCTTGTAAAATCACAAGCTGAAAATCATTTGAAAGCTAAGTATTTGCCCACTATATTAGTTAGATTTCCATTACTGTGACAAAATACCTGAGGTAAAAGGAAGTGTTTACTTTGGCTCACAGTGTCATAAGTTTCAGGCCATGGCCAGTTGGCTCCACCGTTTTGGGCCTGTGGTGAGGCAGACATCACAGCAGGGAGCCTGAGGTGGAGCACAGATGCTCACCTCATGGCTACTGGGAAGCAAAGAGAGAGGGAGGAAGAAGTTAGGATGCCAACATCCTGTTCAAGGGCATGCCCTAATGGCCTGACTTTCTTCCTCAGCCCAGCCCCACCTGTTAAAGGTTCCACCACTTCCCAATACTACCACAGACTGGCAATCAAGGTTCTGATATATGGGCCTCTGGGGAACATTGAAAATATAAACCATTACACCCATGTAAGTGTTTCTTATATTATTAACTACTACTTAAAGAACTCAGGTCCTGTGTAGCTCTTCTCTAAGAGATTAAAGCCTAAAATTGAGCAGGCTCTATTTTAAAATGTTTTTCCAACTTCTAAGGGTATAAATATAAATTCAGTGCTTTGCAAAAACAAAATCCTAAAAATAAGCTACTGTTGTTGTTGTTTTTAGGTGCTGTTGAGTCAGGTCTGACTCACTGCAACCCTCCTAGGGTTTTCAATGGCTGATTGTTTCAGGAGTGGTCTGCCACATCCTTCTCCCATTTTTGTGGTGCTGGGGATCAAACCCAGGGCCTCAGAGAGCACAGAGCAGCACTCTACCAATGGAGCCAAACTCCAGCCCCTAAAAATAAGCTACAAGGGGAAAAAAACCTCAAAAGTTTGAAGGAAATACATGACTAATAGTGCAGGGATCCAAGGATGACCACTGTTACATGTTTAGAACAATTCTAGGTTCACAGCAAGATTAAGTGGAAACTGTAATCTTCCCATACATCCCCTGCTCCTCCCCTGGCCCAGCCTCCCCATTACTTATGTCCCCCTGCCAGAATGGGACATTTGTTCCAATTAATGAACCTATATTGACATCATTATTACTCAAAGTCCATAGTTTAAGTCAGAGTTTATTCTTGGTGTTACATCGTAGTCTTGTTCATTGCTCCTTCCCTCCATCCCTCCTGCATAACCTCTAATAACCCATGATCTTTTTACTGTCTCTTTGATTTTCTCTTTTGAGAATCTCATAGAGTTGGAATCCTATACTATGTAGCCTTTCAGATTAGCTTCTTTCACTTAGTAATATGCATTTAAGTCTCCTCCATGCCTTTTCATGGTTTAATTTCTTGTTTTAGTGATAAATAATATTCCTTTGTGTGGACATACCACCATTTTTCCCATTCACCTACTGAAGGACATCTTGGTTGCTTCAAAGTTTTGGCAATTATGAATAAAGCTGCTACAAACATGTTTAAGTTTTTGTGTGGACATAAGTTTCCAATTGCTTTGGGTAAATACCAAGGAGCACAATGTGCTGGATTGTATGGTAAGCATGTTTAGTTTCCTAAGAAAATGCCAAATTGTCTTTTGAAGTGGAATTTTGCATTCCCATCTGTAGGGAGAAATTGGGAGGAAATTGGCAAAAACCCCAAAATGGGGAAATCGACTAAATCTAGGGAAAATGAAGGTAACTTAGTTGGACGTTTGTATAAAACCCTTCACAAATCCCTCGAATCTGATTAGACAATTGGACTGAAAGCTGATTGGCTCAGGCCACTCCGTGGGCGAGCTATATAAGGAGCTGCACTGTGGCAGCTCGACCCTTTTCGTCCTTTTTCTCACCCAGACCATCGGCAAGGAAACAACTTCCTTTTTGGTCCGGACCTTCGACTAACATGGAAAGACCCCGTTCTCACCCAGACCACCAATGAGGAAACAGCTTTCCCACTCTCTCGCCCAGACCTTTAGTGAGGAAAGAATGCTTTCCATAGACTTTTAAAAAAAATTTATATATCCCCACAAGAACCGTGTACTGCTTATTTTCCTTGTGAGATGGTGCTATGGCTTAGATGGGCTTGTCTCTTGGCGTTTGTGTGTTGAGAACTATACCTCTGATGGTGGCCCTGCGAGATGGTGTAGGACCTTCAGGAAGTAGGACATGGTGGGAGGTCCTTTGACCAACAGAGAATGTGTCATCAAAGGGACTTTGGATCCCCTACACCACCTTCTCTTTCTGGCTTCCCATTTCAGCTTTTGATTTCCTGCTCCTGCATATGATCTACCAATCACCATGGACTTCTTGCCAGAACCTGCACACTGATATGTGTACTTTCAGCCTGAAAAACTGTAAGTTAAATAAACCTCTTTTCTTTATGAAGTTAGCCTGCCTCAGTTATTCCATCATGGTCACGCAACACTACTACACATGTCAGAGAGTAAAGAAGAGATTTTATAAAGAATTGGCATTATCTAGAAAAATAAAGTTGTCCCTGAGAACACAGTCACCATCTTCATTTTGCTGTTGTTGGACAGGTAAAAGGGTTTAAAGAAGAAATACACACAGTGGCAAGTAACATGTAACCATACAAAGGATTGCACTTTGGCATCCTTCTACCTCAAAAACATTGATAAGAAATCACACCTGAGGGAGGAGAGCGGCAGGCCAAGTCCCACCCACTGTTCCCAAGGCCTGGGCTTCACTCACTTGGTTCCAGTATTCTTAGGATTGAAGATGTCCTGAATGATGTTGATGGTGTACCAGGAGATGGTCACCATCTGGCCCTTCCTTGAGGAAGTGGAAGCAAGACCACACTAGCACCATACTAGCAGCTATAGACCACGAAGTACACTCAAGCCAGAAAACCAAAGTACAGAAATGTTTTTGGCTGAGAGACACAGCTACATGGATTCCCTGGCCCAAGATTCCATCATATTTCCAATGTGACAGCACAGTCCCCATTTCGTCTACTTCCTACATTCTCCAGCTTCGTTTCAGATTTGGTGTTATAAAAAGTCACATGTTCGGCCGGGTGTGGTGGCGCATGCCTATAATCCCAGCGGCTCGGGAGGCGGAGGCAGGAGGATCACAGGTTCGAGACCAGAGGCAGTCTGCGTAACTTAGCGAGACCCTGTCTCAAAAAGTAATTAAAAAAATGGGCTGAGGTGCAGCTCAGTGGTCCAGCACTTGCAGAGCATGCAGGCACGAGGCCCTGGGTTCAACCCCCAGTACCGAAAAAAAAAAAAAAAAAAAAAGTCACATGTTCTGCTTGATGTAAGAATTCTTTCCTCAGTGAGGCACACCATCTTCACAAATGACCTTGAGAAGACAGAGTCAGATCCCAAAGTCCTCCTGTTGCTCTGATGAGGATTGGTCCCATGGGTCAACTGTGGGCATTATCTAGGAAGCATGGACCCTCATTTAAAACCAGAACTCAGCTAGGTGTGATGGTGCACATCTGTGATCCCAGTCCTTCACGAATTAGAGATAGGAGGATGTCAAGTTCAAGGCCAGAGGCAGGCTGTGTAACTTAGTAAGACCCTAACTCAAAATAAAATATAAAAAATGGCCTAGGGATGCAGCTCAGCAGTTGCACACTTAAAAAGCACGTGTGAGGTTCTGGGATCAATGCCCCACTACTACTAAATAAGTAAATAATAAAACCATAAAAATAAATCAAACCTGAGGCTTCACTCACGGAAAAGTGATGTTCAGCCACACAGCACACTCAGAGCAGGCAGGGAGATGAAAACATCAGGCACACTTACTTATGATGAGATAGGAAGTGCTTCTGTGGAAAATGCCTTAGGCACATCACATCTGTAATGGTAAGAAACTTATTTTGGATTGAATAATCATTCTTTAAGTGGATACTTTGCAGTGGTCTCAAAAATTAGTCACTGTTATTAACATGTTGCTGTCGTTGTTAGGTGCCTTGAGTTGACTCTGACTCATAGCGATTCTATGTATAACAGATGAAACATTCTCAGACACTGTGCCATGCCCTGCACTATGTCAGTGTTTTTGTGCTATTCATAGAGTTTTCAATGGCTGACTGTTATGGGAGTGGGCTGCTGGGTCCTCCTCCCAAGCCTACATCATCCAGTGTTCCCAGGTGGTCTCCCATCCATGTACTGATCCAGTCTTCCAAAATCAAATATGAGGGTGGTACAGCTGTAGACATTATTAACATAGTATAGAATTTTTACTCAGATCTTTGTTATTCATTCTTTCTACAAATATTGAGAGTCTAACTTATTCTAGTCATTACAGTAAGTGTTATGGATGTAACAGTGAATAATACAGGGGTAGCTCCTAGTCTCGTGAAATGTACTAGACTAGAAAGAGACAATAAGCAAAGAATCATTAAAATGCATAAAATAATTAAAGCTGAGTTCAAGATCAGAAATGCAAAGAGCTGTTACAGAGAGTAACGAGGGAAACCTATCTGAGGATCACGGAAGATGTTTCTGAGGAAGTAACATTTAAACTGAGATTTGCCAAGCAGCAGTCCTTACAAGAAATTGGAAGAATAATATCTAGACAGCAAGAAAATCAAGAATTACTCTTCTCCTGGGAAGTGGAGGAATGTCCACAGGGAGGGGAATCCTAGGCAAAGGAAAGTGTCCTGCCACAGGAGAGAGGATGTGCATGGGAGAAGTGGGGGAAGCACTGAGCAGGCCAGGCCACAGAGTCAGAACTTCATGTAGTGCAAAGAAAATAGAATAATATAATATTATTAAAGCTGGTAACTCTGGCCACTTTGTTGGTGATGGTTGCAGCGTAGAAGAGTAGAATTCAGAAAGCTATTGAGCAGTCAGAAAAAGAACTGGTGTTGGTAGCCTCCTATTGTGCAAGGGAGGTGGGAGAAGCATGGAGTTTGGATTTAATGGTGGAAGGACATGGGGTACAGAAGGGCACAAGGAAAGGCATTGCTAAAATGTGGGAGCTAATACAAAAATCAGCCTGCAGCCAAACCACTGTGGTGTTCGATCCCATCAGATCTCAGAAGCTAAGCAGGGTCAGGGTTGGTTAGTGCTTGGATGGGAGACCGCCTGGGAACACCAGGTGCTGTAGGCATGGGAGAAGGATCCAGCAACCCACTCCCAAAACACAATCAGTCATTGAAAATGCTATGAATAGCAGAGAAGCACTGACAATAGTGTTTCATCTTTTGTACATAGAGTCGCTATGAGTTGGACACCAATTTGACAGTACTTAAAAACAACAATCATATAAAAATCAGGCAAGAAAGGTTTGCAATATGAAATTGTTAGCAAATTTGATTAATTTTGTATAAGAAAGATGAGAAACTTCACAAAAGCCAGACGCTCATATTCAAGAACAGTGGCTAAAACTGGGCAGAGCCACATGGGCCATTAATCCCAGTGACTCAGGAGGTTAAGGAATGAGGTTTGCAAGTTCAAGGCCAAAGGAAACAAGCAAGACTCTGTCTCAAAATAGAAATGAAAAGAGGGTAAGGGGTGTGGCTCAGTGGCAGCACTTATCCAATGTGATCGAGGCCCTGAGTTCAGCCCCCAGTACTGCAAAATTTTTAAAAAAAGAATTTTTTTTTTTTTTTGCACTTTACCTTCTTTTATTATGGGAGAAAATATTTCTCAGAATACCCCAGGAAAATTTTCTATTCATTTTACAGGTTACATGACTTTCCCTAAGTAGTGAGAGGAAAATTATATAAAAAATTCTTATGAGTGTACATTAGTTGTACAAAATAGTGGATTTCATTATGGCATTTTCACATATGTATATAATCTACTTTGATCATATTTGCCCTCCTAATTACTTTCTATTGTCATCCCTCCCCCTACCTCCTTCCTCTGGTGCCTTCTTCTTCCCTAATGCTGACACACTCAGTACAGAAGAACAATCACATATATAGCAAAAATTTATCCAGGGCAAGTTTTCAAAATTTGATATTTATGTTCTCCTAAAATAATTTTAAATAATATACATTTCCTTGCACATTAATTTCACATTAAAACCTACTTCATTATAGATTCACAGAGTTGCTAGAAGTATGATTTCCAACATTTATAAATATTATAAAATCAAAATATCATCTTATTCTTTAAATGAGTTCAGTGGAATATAAATACCAAGGAGGTTTTTGATTTTACAAAAAGAAAATTCTCTTATAGAAGTTTTCAAACATGCACAAAAATAGAATAATATGATACATTTCCATATACTTATCATCTAACTTAAAATCAACATCCTGTCATCAAATGCTAGACAACAGAAAATTTGATTCAAAAATACTTTAAAATATGTGTCAGACAGCAAAAATCACAAAACCATTACAGTACAACCAACACAATTTATAATAATTCATTAATAGTATCTCATACTTAATGTGTCCATTTTACCACCACTTCCCAATTTTTCAATTAAAAAAGAATTTTTTTTAAAGAAAAGAAGGGTGACTAATAGGAACCATGGTTCATAGAGCAATAATACTACTTTGAATTCCTTGGCTATTTTGTTCTGGTGTGTTTTTGTTGTTTGTTTCATTTTGGTCATGGTTTTCATTTTCTTTTCCCCCTCTAGTCCAAACTAGTCTTGAATTCTCAGTCCTGCTGTCGCAGGTTCCCCTAGCTCTGGAATGACAGGCGTGCACCACCATGCCCAGCCAGAGTAGCTCCTTATAACATTAGGGAGTAGCATTGGAGATGAGTTTTTCTACTCTGTTTTGTCTTAGGTTTGTTTGTTTGTCTGTTTTCTGAGACAGTCTCACTCTGTAGCCAAGGCCGGTCTGGCCAGCCTTGTAGCTATGTAGCCCAGGTGGCCTCAAACTCACACCAATCCTGTCTCAGCCTCCTAACTCCTAGATTATCTGGGTGCACCACCACAACCAGCTCTTCATCTCCCAACTTCTTTCTCCTCTGTTTTCCCTCAAACACCTGACACTGTGTGATCATGGGGTGACTCACTGTTCCCCAACCTTTTTGTGCACTTTGACAGACCTTGCCTTCATGCAAGTTCCTGCACTCAGTCTGGGGAATTATTTTATCTTTAGGACAAAATCTCCCCTCTGGAAAGCACACACCGCAGGGGGTCCCAAATGCTTCCCCAAAGGGACAGGACTAGGGTGGCTTGGAATAATCACCTCCGGAGTCTCGAATTTATTTGTACTTCCTTGAAAAACTGGCTTGCCTGAGAGTCAATAGGGTAAATTGGCCTGCTTCACATTTACCCTTCTTCCAGGTTTTTTTTTTTTTATTATTCTATTTTAAAACAAAATACAGGACTCTTATGTGAGATTCTGCCTAAGGCAAGGTATCCCCTGATGAAAAAGACATTCAAAATATCCATCAAAATGACAACTTGAAACATTGGTATATATTTGACTATGAATAAATGACTGATGACTGGGTGACAGATTATTTTGCATAACGGTGGATTTCAATTCCTTATCCCTCCCCTCCAAACACAAGGGGCTTAGCCCAGGGTCTCACACTTGTTTTTGCAAATGCTCTACTACTGAGCCCTACCCCCAATCCATTTTTTACTTTTTATGTTGAGACAGGGTCTTGCTAAATTAGGTAAACTGCCTTTGGCCTTGAACCTGCCTCTGGCCTTTAACCTGTAATCCCACTGCCTCCACATCACTGGTGTGAGTCACCACACCTGGCCTTTCAATTCTTTATTTTCAGTAAAACTGAGTGAAGATCTAAGTGGAGTGCCAGTTGATTGATTAATCCTTAAAATGATCTTGGACCAATTATTTTGGACCAATTATAAGAAAACATGTACATGATGTTATAAATTTAATGTGCCCCCTCAAAATATATGCTGAAATTCTAAATCCCAGTACTTTAGAATGTGACCCTCTTTTTTTTTTTTTTGAGACAGGGTCCCACTGTGTAGTTCAAGCTGTCTTGGAACTCGTGTTGATCCTCCTGCCTCAGTCTCTCTAGTGCTAGGATTACAGACATCCCACTGTGCTTGATTTAGGAAATAGGTGTTTACATGGGTAATCGAGTTTTAAAAGAGGTCATTAGGATAAATCCTAAAGCAATGATATGCCTGGTCTCCTTATTGACAGGGAAAATTTCAATAGAGAGATAGACTTACCCACAGAAAGATACCTGGGAAACCCAGAAACATAGGCATGGGACTAGAATGATACATCTATAAACCAAGGAGCATTGATAATTATAGTAAACAAAAACCAAAACAAAACAAAACAAAAAAAGCAAGGAAGACTCCATCCCTAGAGTTGTCAGAGAAAGTCAGGCCCAGCCAACACCTTGATTCAGACTTTCAGCCTGAAAGATCTCAAGACAACAAACTGGTATTGCTTCAAGGTACCTGTTTGCAATGCTTTGTTTTGGGAGCTCTAGGAAATTAGTGTTTACTTCCCAAAGCATTCAAAATAATCCAAAGAGAGCATTAAACAAAATTTCTATTTTCATCTATTTATGTTAACCAATTTTCCCATCACTCAACTCAATAAAACTGAAAAAAAGGGAAATAAAATCTGTTCCAGTGTGGCAAAAAATAATATTCATCTAAAGATTCATGAACTTTTCTGAAATTACATTCTATGTCATTAACTGTGGTATTTCTATAACATTCTACTTTTCGTAATGCACTGTTGATTTAATCAAAGAGTTAATTGAGTAATAGCTTCATCCCTAGGCATCCATACTTACTGGGTCTAGACATTTATAAATTTTAAACTTTAACTTATTTACATATTTTGTTTTATGGTACTATATTAGGATGACTACTAAAGGACTTTTTTTTTTTGGCAAGTGCTTTACCACTCGGCTGCACCCCTAGCCCATTTTTTATTTTTTATTTTGAGTCAGAGTCTTGCTAACTTATGCAGCTACCATACCCTGCCTAAAAGGACTTTTAAAAGAATAAGTATAAGGGTAGGCCTGTTACCACATGCCTGTAATACCAGCACTTGGGAGCCAGAGGCAGGAGGATCATGAATTTGAGGCCTGCCTTGGCTACATAGTAAGACCTTATCTCAAAAAAACACAAAGAGAAAGTGCTGGGACCCCGTGTCACACACCTGTAATCCCAGCGGCTTGGGAGGTGGAGGCAGGAGGATCACAAGTTTGAGACCAGAGGCAGTCTGAGTAATTTAGCAAGACTGTGTCTCAAAAAAGTAAAAAATGGGCTGGGTTGCAGCTCAATGGTCCAGCACTTGCAAAGCATGCAAGTGTGAGGCCCTGGGTTCAACCCCCAGTACCACAAAAAAAAAAAAAAAAAAAAAAGAGAGAGAGAGAGAGAGACAGAGAAAGAAAGAAAATATTTCTTGTTCTCATAGCTTTTAAAAGACAGCTTCATACAGCTGGGCATGGTGGCGCACGCCTGTAATCCCAGAGGCTCGGGAGGCGGAGGCGGGAGGATCGCAAGTTCAAGACCAGAGGCAGCGTGCGTAATTTAGCGAGACCCTGTCTCAAAAAGTAAAAAAAATGGGCTGAGGTGCAGCTCAGTGGTCCAGCACTTGCAGAGCATGCAGGTGTGAGGCCCTGGGTTCAACCCCCAGTACCGCAAAAAAAAAAAAAAAAAGAAAAAAAAAAAGACAGCTTCATTAAATATATTAATAACAGTGACTTTTAGTTCATTTTTCAAATGTTTATGCTTGTACTGCAC